>LNAC01000262.1:1730427-1783934 GCA_002007465.1 Ailurus styani | reverse complement strand
AAAGAAAGAAAGAAAGAAAGAAAGAAAGAAAGAAAGAAAGAAAGAAAGAAAGAAAGAAAGAAAAAGAAAGAAAGAAAACAAGAGAAAAGAAAACAAGCAAAGCAGGGTCAGAAGGCCAAGAAAGAGAAGACAAATGCACATCCAAGTCACTCAGGAACTTTTATGCAGGTACCAGAAACATGTCAAAGTGGCCACAGATTGTTTAATAAGAGATGGACAAATGTAGTTCCATGCATGTTTACTACTAGAAGCCAAAGCTTCCAGTGATATCTTGAATTTAAGGTGGGGAGGTGGAAGGGAGGGTAGACAAGTGTGTACCTCTCTGTTCTTTCCCTGATCCCTTCTCCTCGTTTCTGGACTGCAGGAGACTGAGCCATCTTGGACTTCTGTGACCCCATCACAGGGGAATGCTTATTTGATGGCTGATTTTGCTGTGCTAGGTACTTCCTTTCCCATTTTGCTAACATTTTGTAACACATACGCTGACCTTTTCCCCTTCTCTTTACCCTGGAAAAATACAATGAATAAATAAAAGTTTACTGGTACTGAAAAAAAAATTCCATTCACTATAGCAACAAAAATTACAAAATGCCTAAGAACACACTTGTAAAGAAATGTACAGGGGAGCCTGGGTGGCTCAGATAGTTAAGTGTCTGTCTTCAGCTCAGGTCATGGTCTCCGGTTCCNATTCCATTCACTATAGCAACAAAAATTACAAAATGCCTAAGAACACACTTGTAAAGAAATGTTCAGGGGAGCCTGGGTGGCTCAGATGGTTAAGTGTCTGTCTTCAGCTCAGGTCATGGTCTCCGGTTCCTGGGATTGAGCCCCGCTCACACATGCTAGCTCTCTCTCTCTCTCTCTCTCTCTCTCTCTCTCTCTCTCTCTCTCTCTCCCTCAAATGAGTAAATAAAATCTTTAAAAAAAAAATGTACAGGGCGCCTGGGTAGCTCAGTTGGTTAAGCCACTGCCTTTGGCTCAGGTCATGATCCCAGGGTCCTGGGATTGAGTCCCACATCAGGTTCACTGCTCGGAGAGCCTGCTTCTCCCTCTCCCTGTGCCCGCCGCTCTGCCTACTTGTGCTCTCTCTCTCTCTGTCAGATAAATAAATAAAATCTTTTAAAAAAATGAAAAAAATTTTAAAATGTATAAAACTTTTATGAATAAAGTTATAAAAAATTTTCTCCAGATAATAAAATGTGATCTGAATAAAGGGAGAGACATCCCATGCCCCTGGGTGTGAAGACTCATTATTGTAAGACTCATTATTTCCTTCCTACATTAACCCATAAATGCTCAATGCAAACACACCAAAATCCCAATATGATTCCTTAGTGAAATTTAACAAACTGATTATAAGTACCCTCTGAATAAGAAAATATTCAAGACTAGTCAAGCAGTGCTTTAAAAATAAGAACAATACATAAGACTTAATCCACCAGATACCAAAAGATTTTTAAGGTGTCATTGGTGCAATAATAGACAAAGAGAAAGATGAAAGAGAATAGGAAATTGTAAAAGAGACTCATTATGGATCAGAATACGTTTTTTAAAAAATAACATTTAAAGCCAGTAGGGAGAGGCGCCTGGGTGGTACAGTCTGTTAAGCATCTGACTCTTGGTTTAGGCTCAGGTTGTGATCTCAGGGTTGTGGGATCCAGGACCCCATCCAGCTCCACACTCAGTGCAAAGTCTTCTTGTGACTTTCTCTCCCTCTTTCTCTGTTCCTTCCCCTGTACAAAAAAATAAATAAATCTTAAAAAAAAAATAGTAGGGAAAGAAAGGATTATTTAAGAAATGCTTTACAGGGGTGCCTGGTGGCTCAGTCAGTTAAGCGTCTGCACAGTTAAATGCCTGCCTTTGGCTCAGGTCATGATTCCTAGGTCCTGGGACCGACATCATGGGGCTTCTTGCTCAGCAGGAAGTCTGCTTCTCCCTCTCCCTCTCCCCCAAACCCCCCTCATGTTCTCACTCACTCTGCTCACTCTCTCTCAAATAAATACATTAAAATTTTAAGGAAAAAAAGAAAGAAATGTTTTAGGGACAATTGGACACTCATTTAGAAAACATTTAAGTTGGATCCCTACCTGACAACAAATACTTATTTAAGATCTAGTCATAAGAACAAAAAGAAATATTTTCTGTTGCTGTAGAGCTAACAACAAATCAAAGAACCATGCAAATAAATAAAAGTTACTATTGTTGTAAGGGCTACAAAAGAAAGTGCTACTATCTGTTATGAGAACTCAAAAGAGTAGGAATTAGATTAGGAGAGTGAAGATAGGCTTCCCTGAAAAGGAACAGATTGAACTTAGTCCTAATCTGAAGAAAGAATAAGGATTTGCTCAGCTAAGAGTTGGAAAACACATATCTAGGAAAGGACACAGCTGTGCAAAGGCTTGTGGAGAAGAATGAATGAAACATTCAAAGAAGCAGGGGTGGGCTAGTAGGACTAGAATTTAGAAAAGAGAAGTGAGCATGAGGCCAGATCCTGCAGGGCCTTGAAGGTCACATTAAAGATTCTGATCCCTATCCTAAGAGCAATGGAATCCCTTGACAGTGACAAAAGGAGATCGGGTTTTGAAACGATCACCTCTGGCTGCAAGGTAGAAAAATGGGTTGGCCAAGAGACTGTACTGGGTCAGGGGATAAAGAGAATGTACATAGCAGCAGTAGTCCATACGAAAGATATTAATTGGAGGAGAGTGGTAGCAATGAAAATAGAAAGAGGTGGGCTGATTAAAGACACATTTTTTTAAAGATTTTTTATTTATTTATTTGACAGAGACACAGCGAGAGAGGGAACACAAGCGGGGGGCGGGGTGGGAGAGAGAGAAGCAGGCTTTCTGCTGAGCAGAGAGCCTGATGCAGGGCTCAGTCCCAGGACCCTGGGATCATGACCTGAGCCAAAGGCAGACCCTTAACGACTGAGCCACTCAGGCGCCCCTGAAGATGTATTTAAAAGATGAAGTGTACGTGAGTTGATGGCGGATTGGATACTGATGGGGGGAGAAAAGAAAGTGTCGAGAATGAGTAGACGGTTATACCACTCACTGAAATGAAGGGCACAGAACAAGTTTCGGTGCTAGGAAAATCACAAATTCAGGTTTGGACATGTAGAGTCTGAGATATGTCACAGGAGCTACCAAGCAGGCAGTGTAGAACCTCAGGGAAAACATTCCCATGTCAGTCTTCCAAAAGAACATGAAACAGAACAATGTTAACTGCTGTAGCAAACCAATCCCACAGACGAACTGACTCACCACAGCTGAAGTTCCTTGCTCACTCACCAAGAAGTCCAAAGCAGGGTGTTAGCAGCTCCCCTTCACATGCAATGCAGGGACACCCATTTCTCCCCCACTTGTGCCCTACTCCTCCCCTCAGGCACCCAAAGCCTCTGCATTCAGGCAGCAGGGGAGAGTGGAAAACACACATTTTAACCACCTTAGCCAGGCAGTGGCACACACCATGCATTACACATTACATCTCACTGTGTTCCACTGATGACAATAGAGGTCCCGACTGAGCAGCTACTTCCCAATGTGGTGTTGCCAGATAAAATACAAGATGCATAGTTAAATTTGAATTTTTGAAAAAAAAATCATTTTTAGCATATGTCCCAAATACTGTACCTGAAATTCAAGTTTAACTAGGTGTCTTGTTTTTCATAGTTGCTTGCTTGCTTGCTTGCTTGCTAAATCTAGCAACCCTATCCCAGGGACAATCCTATCTATGACAGAGGATCACACATTTTAATGGAGAGTTAGTCATTTCTGCCATAGGATACAAATGACTTGAAGCAGACCTCCCCCATATTTCGGGCAGGCCACAGGTGGTTTATGCAACTTGTCCTTGAGTGTGAAAGACCAGGGAAGGGACACCTGGGTGGTTCAATCAGTTAACCCTCTGCCTTTAGCTCAGGTCATGGTCCCAGGGCCCTGGGATCAAGCTCCATGTTGGGCTCCCTGCTCAGCAGGGAGCCTGCTTCTCCCTCTCCTTCTCCCTGCCACTCCCCTTGCTTGTGCTTGCTCTCTCTCTCTCTCTCTCTCTCTCTCTCTCTCTCATAAATAAATAAAATCTTTTTAAAAATTAAATTACGTTAAAATTATATTTTTAAAAAATAAATAAATAAAAGAAAGACCAGGGAAGAGGAGCCTTATAAACAGAGGATGAATTAGGAACAGTCTTTGCAAACCTTAAAGTCAAAAAATACAAATCAATGTAATTTATTCATTTAGCCAATGGGCATTTATTAAGCACTTACTATGTTCTAAGTGCCATGCTAGGGGCTAAAGATACTGAGATATTTATAATCCATGCCCTAAAAAGCTCACGGCCTTGAAAGAGTTGGGGGTGGGGAACATAAATAAGCAAATGAAGATGCAGCATTTAAGTCAAACTGGTAGGACTCCAAAAGGTTTCCCAAGGGAAATGGTGGCTGAAATGAGCCTTGGAAGTGTGACAAGTAGGAATCCACCAAATGAAGGTGTGCAGATTGTTACACCTACCCATGGAGTAGGAAGTGGTACAGGACATACCCTCACACTGTAAACAACTAGAAAACTGGACAAAATATATGAAACAGTTGACATCAACCAGAGCAAGACTTTAATCTCTGAGAGAAAGGAAATAAACAAGGTGAACCTTCCCTACAATTGACCTGGTTTTCTGTCTAGAGGCAATTTCTGGACTTTGGCACAGGGGAGGGGATCCAGACAGAACCTGGCAGACTCACTGGAGTTAAGGATATAAATATAGGCCCTTGGGGAGGCTAAAATAGCTGGAATTTATATGCAGAAAAAGTTTTCAAGAAATCTGCACAGGGGTCTCCTCAAACCTTCAACTGAATACTAATCTGTAAATACTTTGATAAAGCTCCACGAAGCCAAAAACAGGACAAGTGCCAGGTAGCTATCAGCTGAATAATTCCTACAGCCCATTTAGGGCAAGGAGATGTTTTGAGTCCAACCCCCCACCCCACCCAGCAAGAGCAGAGAGTACACAAGAGCACTAAATACAAGGGCATTCAAAGCAACCCCAAAGTTGTCATGCCTTAGTAGCAGAGTAAATGGTACTCTAGACCCATCCTAACAAAGCTTAAAAACAAGCATAGAAAGTATCAACCAAGGCTGCCTGAGTGGCTCATTTGGGTAAGCATCTGAATCTTGATTTCAGCTCAGGTCATGATCTCAGGAATGTGCAATCAAGCCCCGTGTTGGGGTCTATCCTCAGCACAGAGTCAGTTTGAGATTCTCTCTCAGTCTTCTTCTGCCCCTCCCACTGCTCATGCTTGTGCATGCTCCGTCTCTCTCTAAATAAATAAATATTTAAAAAAAAAAAAAGGGTAGGGCGCCTGGGTGGCTCAGTGGGTTAAAGCCCCTGCCTTCGGCTCAGGTCATGATCTCAGGGTCCTGGGATCGAGGCCCGCATCAGGCTCCTTGCTCAGCGGGGAGCCTGCTTCCTCCTCTCTCTGCCTGCCTCTGCCTATTTGTGATCTCTCTCTCTCTGTCAAATAAATAAATAAAATCTTAAAAAAAAAGGGTAAACTGATCTGCAAGTAAGTTGACTGCCTACCAAAACAAACATTATATTTAGACAATAAATCTAAACACCCAACAAAATATCATTTATAATATCAACATCCAAAAAATTACTAGACATGGAAAGCAGAAAAAAAAATGACCCATACCCAGGAGAAAGATTACTCAAAAGAAACAGACTCCAAAATAACAAGGATAATGGAATTACCAAGGGAAGGTATGTGGGTAAGCTATGGAATTCCAAACCAAGAAAGTAGTTAGAATACACAGAGCTCTGGACAACTCACCTGGAGAATGTCTAGTTCCTTTTGGTTGCACTGATGAGAATAGATTATTTGTGACAGACCCCCACTATTATCAGAGGAACCGGGTGACCTGAGGCAAATGTAGAGGTAGGCTCTATCTGGAGAAATCTAGAAGATTCATGTCAGTCTTGCCTACTGTCAAACAGAATGGCTGTCTTCCTTCCCCACTAAAGTACTCCAAGTCAAGTTCCCTGGGACAAGTTGGAATCTGAGTGTCTCTATTCTAGTCATAGCTTTCTCACTCACTCTAAGATGAACTCGGATTAAATACTTGCATTTCTAAAGAAAGGAAAGGGAGCTCAGCTTAATAGAACACTTACTATGTGCCAGATACTATATTAGGCATTCCAATATACATTATTTCACTTAATCCTTATATTAATCTGAGAGACAGATACTTATCTCCTTAGAAACTGAAACACTTAGGTCCAGAAATTAAGAAGTTTGTTTGTGGTCAATTATGTAAAGGCCAGTTTGAACTGAAATCTATAAAAATTCAATAAATCAAACTTCGATGAATACTTCGAAGTCCTCTAGTGTAATAAAGTCTTTGTAGTCAAGCACAAGCTGAGTCCAAATTCCAGTTCTGCCACTTGCTAGCTGTTTGCCTTTGGAAAGTTCCCCAGCTCTTCAGTACTCAGGTTCTTCGTTATTTTGAGTAGGAAGAGCAAATCATACTTTTCATGATCACAGGGAAGATTAAGTGAGAAGATTAAAAATGAAAAGAACTCAAAATAGAGCCAGGCACATAGTAGGTATTCAACAAATACCTGCACACTCTGTCCTCCTCCTCTGTTAATTAAATATCTGATCTAAGCTTATAGCATGTTGGGGGGGATGGGGGACCAAAGTTACAACAAAATCAAATAAAAAAACTATCAGAAAATGTATAAGACAGTGGTTCTCAAAATGAGGTCCCTTGACCAGGAGAATCAATATCACCTGGAATTGGTTAGAAATTCACATTTTCTGACCCCACTCCAGCCCTAATACTGAATCAGAAACTCTGAGTAGGGCCCAGCTGTCTGTATTTTAAGGAGCCCTCAAGTGATTTAGATGCACACCAAAGTTTCAGAACCAGTCATATAATGGTTTTGCCATCGCATTAATTTAAGTCAAATATTGCATACACTGTGGTTAGATCCTAATAATCTAACAATTGCTGTCCTTTGGTTTTTATGCATTTTTTTCAGATTACTCTAATGTACACTGCTGATTAAACCTCACTATAGGAAAGAGTAAACCAAGTGAGGGGCGCTTGGGTGCCTCAGATGGTTGGGTGTCTGCCTTCAGCTCAGATCATGATCTCCAGGTCCTGGGATCAAGCCCCACGTCGGGCTCTCAGCTCAGCTCAGCAGGGAGTCTGCTTCTCCCCTTCTCTGCCTCTTTCCCTGCTTGTGTCCTCTCTCTCTCAAATGAATAAATAAAATCTTAAAAAAAAAAAAAGTAAACCAAATGAAATGATGTTGCATTAAACACTTACAAAAAGGGATTCGATATAAAAAGATAAGTGTCAGGAAGTTCTTAAGAAAAGTCATTGTAATGGCCAAATGGAGGAAGTGAAGACTAACTTTGGAGCATCTTTCCTAATTCTAGGAAGAGGTAAGCACAGATGACACCTCAAAAATCCAACCAATTTCACAGTGAATTATTTTCCCTTTCAATTTAGCTGTTCTTCCCCCAATCCCTTTCACAAAAACTGGATTCCTAACTCACCTATTATGTTTTCCCAACTTGAAAATCTGGAAAACAACAAAGCAATCTCAATCCAGAAATCACATACTTGGCATTAGGTGCAAAAGTTTATGTGCTTGAAGACCTCAAAACATTGAATGCTACAGAACAAGAATGGGATGTGGGCTGTGGGTTGGGCAGCTGAAACCAATTATGCAGGAAATTTGGCATCTAAAGTAAATGGTACATCTGAATACTTAGAATGACTCTCAATTATATTAAAGTAGTTTTAATTTTTTCCAATTGCTACACTACTCCTCCACATCCCTCTCCCAAGGCTCTACTCTTCCATGCTTGCTTGCAGATGATTTCAATTGTTTTCTATTTTCTTAATCTTCTCTATTATCTCCGCTGTTTTTTTTCCCTTCATCATTTTTTTTCTTACAAGGCACTCACGCAGCATCTGATGCTTCTACAAACGCAGAGATATTTCTTCCCGTCCTTGAAGCGACAGCTTGTCTTTCCCCTGAAGTGTCTTTGTCGCACTGCCTGATAAACTGTTTATTTTTCCTAACAGCTTTCCTTTTTTGTCTGAAAAACAAACATTAACCAAAAAAGTCCTTGTTTCCCTAAATTGATACTTTTTTATGCAATCCCTGGTGCTAGAGCGCCGCCTGCTGAGAAAATGAGGATTAGCAGATCACACGGCTTTTCGTTTTGTAAAGAATAAAATAATTGGATTGGAGTGGCCATTTTCTCATCATCGGTACAGATTCTTCAGGAACAAGTGTAATATTCTAAGGAATCCTTCCACTCAGGGCACCTGGGTGGCTCAGATGGTTGGGCGTCTGCTTCCGGCTCAGGTCATGATCTCCATCCAGGTCCTGGACTCAAGCCCCACATGGACTCCCCTCTCAGTGAGGAAGTTTGCTTCTTCCTCTCCCTCTGCTTCTCCCCCTGCTTGTGCTCTCTCGGTCTCTGTCTCTGTATCTCTCTCAAATGAATAAATAAAAAAATAAAAAATAAAATAAAAAGAATCCTTCCTCTCACTATCCTGCAGAAGTCACTGGACATTACCCCTAATAGAACTTCACCACGGTAGAATAAAACTATTTTTTACCACCATCTACCAAATACTTAACAAAATGACCTGTGTGGAATAGAATTGCCAGCCAGTGGGGTAGGGCCATTCTCTGAATCAGCTAATGATATGGGACCAGTGACCTCATATGGCAGGCTATTCTGCCCATTACTTATTTGGGCAGAGCCCAAATTATTGCATAGGCCTTTTTTATAATATACTGAAGTGAGCTTTCTATAATCCTCATAGCTTTTATCTGCAATTCCCAATCCTTCTTCTGAGACATCACAGGATATAATTACTTTTCTAAATGTGAGCCCTTTAAATATTGGAAATATGCTACCATAACCCCCAAACATTCAAAATACTGATCATTCCCCCATAACTATAACCCAGAAAAATCTGATTTTGTGTGCAACTTGTTATGGACTAAATGTTTGTGTCCCTCAAAATTCATATGGTGAAGTCATGGCCTCCAAGGTGATAATTGGAGATGGGGGAGGTAATTAGGTTTAGATGGAATCTTAAGGGTGGGGTCCTCATGATGGGATTAGTGCCCTTATAAGAAGCAGTAAAAGAGCTTTCTCTCCCCTCCTTCTCACCTTTCTCTCAATTTTGACCACTCCCCAGCAAGAAGGCAGAGTCTGCAAGCTAATAAGAGAGCCCTCACCAGAACTCAACCATGCTGCATCCTGACCTCGGACTTACTAGCCTCTAGATTGTGAGAAATCAACTTCTGTTGCTCAAGCAACCCAGTCAATGGTATTTTGTTATGAAGTGATCCCACACTACATACCACTGTTATATCTTGCAATAGTCCATAGTATATTCTATGCCCTATAGATTTTATATTCAAGTAGTTACATTTTCAAGTGAGCTAACTGGATGTCCCTGTTCTACAGCTGAGACACTGAAGCAAAATTTTATACACACACACACACACAAACATGTTCATATATACACATATATGCCACAGCAAGTTTTTGCCACAGTCGTTTTTATAAAAAGCTCCTCACCAACTGCTAACTTGTCATCTCAACTGAACTCAAAATTCTCATTATCAGGGCTTCTCTGTTATTGCAACACATTCATAGTACCTGGTTTCTCAGAAACTTACATTTTCAACAGTAGCCTAGGAAATTTTCCTGCTAGTTGGTCCATTTACGAAAAAACACAAGCCCCGTGTAATAGATTGAAAAAATGAACACAAATTCTTTTCCTCCTTGTACCTATGCCCTAGCAATGTGACACTGTAGTTCCTTCCATCAAGAAGTAGAGTCTTTTTCTCCACTTCTGGGCTGGCCCTGAGATTTTCTCCAATAGAAATGATGTTGTACAAGATCAGAATCTATGTCTCAGGGGGCTTTGTGTATTCCTGATTTCACTCTTGGAACCCTGAGTCGCCATATGAATGAGCCTAAAATAGCATGCTGAAAGATAAGTGAGTACATGGAGAAAGGTCTCAGGCATCTGTGCCATCCAAGCTGAATCCACTATTAGGCATAACTCGGAGATACTGAAGGTTTGGTTCCAGACCACCACAACAAAGTAGATAGTGCAATAAAGCAAACCAAACTGATTTTTTTGTGTCCCAGTGCATATATTCTATTAAGTCTGCAATAGCACTATGTCTAAAAAAACAATATACATACGTTAATTTTAAAATACTTTATTGCATCATCTGAGCTCTCAGCAACTTGTAATCTTTCTGTTGATAGAGGGTCTTGACTTGATGTTGATGGCTGCTGACTAATCAGGGTGATGGTTGCCAAAGGTTAGGGTGGCTTTGGCAATTTCTTAAAACAAGACAAAAGTGAAATTTGCCACGTCGACTAACTCTTCCTTTCACTTGAACACTTAGATGTCATTGTAGCATTATTAACCAGCCTAACTTCAACATTGTTGTGTCTCAGGGAATAGGGAGGCCAGAGGAGAGGGAGAAAGATAATATTTATCTATTAGGTTCATCCTTATTATATGGGTGCAGTTCATGGAACCCCAAAACAATTACAAAAGTAACATCAAAGATCACTGATCACAGATCACCAACACATAATGCTGGAAAAGTATGAAACATTGTAAGAATTCCCAAAATGCGACACAGAGACACAAAGTGAGCAAATGCTGTTAGAAAAATGGCACCAATAGCACGTGCTTGACCCAGGTTGACACAAACCTTCAATCTGTAAAAAATGCAATATTTGTAAAGCACAGTAAAATGAGGTGTGCCTGTATGAGTCAATCAAACCAGTCAAAACACCAACTGACCAGTTACATGAGTAAACCCAGCCAAGATCAACCAAGCCCAGCCTAAGCTAGATCTTCCCAACTGAGCCCAGCCCATATTGAAGAATGACATTCAGAATCATGAGCTAAATAAATAGCTATGAAGCTATATGAAACTACAACATCACCTATAGTAAACTGTAGCCAAAAATAATTAACTTGAATCTAATCAAGTGCTTAGTTGTAATTTCCAGTTTACAGGAACTACACGGGATAAAGGAACAAGCTAACTTCTATTTGGCAATGAGGCAGGTATATATAAATAAGCACACACATGTGCACACTCTACACACATATCAATTTACAATCTTATTTAGTTTTTTAGTTAGAGAATGCCCTGAGAACTTTGGGTGCACATTTCTCCAGCAGTTCTCCTTACTGTACCTAAAACCTAAATTATTCCCAACACCGTTTACAGTGTTCTGTAAACAGAAGACATAAGGCTGCATCCCAGGGATCCTAAGGAAAGTTGAGGTCCAGCCACTTTAGAACCTATGATGAAGATTTATCTATATGCAGTCTCTGAATTGATCACTTCTCAGTTAAATTTTTTAGGGACCATTTTAACAGTCTCTGAAACCCAGCCACACAATCTCTATGATTCACACAGAGTTAGGGAAAACCATCAGGCTAACAATTTTTTATCTCAAAATTTTTATTCTCCTTGACATAATAAAGGACTATTATCAACTTTGGGTTGATTATCATCAACTGCAGGTAATAAATTCATCAGGTGTTTGAACTAGAAATACATAGATATGACAGAAGTTTGGGTTCATCTGGTGTAAGGAACAGTTTAGAGTTTTGAAATTCTTTTTAACTAATATTACATACTTAAAAAAACAAAACCATATTTTCTTAAGGCTTTTCTCCTGCATTTCTAAATCCAAGTGTATTATCAAGGAAAATGGAATCCATGTGCTGTTGAATGTATTTACACTCCATTCATTACAGTGTATTACACTGTTCAACACTGACATTCTCTTTTGTAGGAGTTATTTCAAGGTTCATATGATTCTGAGGCAAAATTTCAGAGAACTTTCTTCTCCCAGCCCCTCAGAGAGTCCCAGAATTTGTAAACCATACTCTTGACTGGAACATCAAGTTCTCTCTTTTTTTTTAAGATTTTATTTATTTATTTAAGAAAGAGAGCACGCACAAACAGGGGGAGCCATAGGTAGAGGGACAGGGAGAAGCAGGCTCCCTGCTGAGGAGGGAACCTGATGCGGGACCTGATCCCAGGACCCTGGGATCACAACCTGAGCTGAAGGCAGACGCTTAACCAACTGAGCCACCCAGACACCCCTGGAATATCAAGTTCTTAAGAGGTTTTGTCCAAATTTAATATTCACAAGATGGAAAGATTTCCAGATTGAACAAGTCATTCCCCTTCTTTCCTTTGTCCTTGATTCCAACTGCTTTGGATAAGAGAATGAAAATCTTTTCTATGAAGCAGCAGTTGGTACAATCTTACAACTGAATAGAATAGGATAACACTGGAGAATTCCAAAGTAAGGAAAGAAAAGGGACAGTATGAGTGCAAGGTGCTACCCGACTCTTCACAAAGCCCTTTTCTTTTTTTTTTTTTTTTAAAAGATTCTATTTATTTATTTGACACAGAGAGAGAGACCACAAGTAGGCAGAGAGGCAGGCAGAGAGAGAGGAGGAAGCAGGCTCCCTGCCGAGCAGAGAGCCCGATGCGGGCCTCGATCCCAGGACGCTGAGATCATGACCTGAGCCGAAAGCAGAGGCTTTAACCCACTGAGCCACCCAGGCGCCCCACAAAGCCCTTTTCAAAATATTATCTCCCAGTATTGCAGCATCCCCCAGACAGCAGATGGGGAACTGTTAAATAGCACCGCTTGGGCAAAAAATGCTAATGTGAGCTCAGGTGGATATTTTTACCTCCCTGAGCTTCCAGTGACTTCTCTGAAAAATGGCAGATTACCCTTACCCCAAGAGGTGTTATGTGAGCATTTCCTCGATGCCTCCAGTTTCCTGGATAAGTGTTCTTGTTACTGTTACTGCATAACAAAGTAGTTCAAATGTAAAAGTGTGAAACAATCATTTTCTTTTCCTCGTAGATTCTGTAAGGCAGGAATTCAGGAAGTGCTTGACTGGACGGTTCTCCCTGGGGGAATTGCAGTCAGATATTGGCCGAGGCTGCAGATATCTGAAGGTTCAACTAAGCTAGACATCCTAGATGGTTCACTCACATGGCTGGCAACTGGCTGGGAGCCATTGCTTGGGAGCTCAGCTGGGGCTGCTGACAACACATGGCCTCTGAACCATGGCAGTCTCACAGAGCAGATCAAAGCTCCAAATGGAAGTGTCCCGGCAACAAAGGTGGAATTTTCATGGCTTTTTATGACCTAACCTTGGAAGTCACATAGACCACTTTTATCATATCCTATTGGTCAAAGCAGTCCCAAGCCTACCTATACTCAAGAGAAAAAAGCGCCACCTCTGAATGGGAAGTGTGTCAAGAATTTGCAGATGAGATGTTAAAACCGCCATAATAACCATGGATACTCACAAAGAGTAAGACAGACACTATTGTTGCCCTGGCCTATGTCTGAGTTCACCAACAACTGCAGAGGACAGTTCCTGTGATTGCTGACAGTGCCCACTTCAGGGGCCCGAGTCTTTGTTTCTCAGCCTAAGTGCTTTTTCTCTATATGGGAAGGAGCTAAGCCCTCAGGGACAACCCTCAACCAATAACAGAGTCAGTGGATAAACACTCAACTTCCTTATCCTTTGGTAGGTCAGTTCTGAGGTAAAGTCAGGTGATGCCCAACATGACAGAGAGCCACCTGGCCTCGGCAGCACCCAGCTCATTAATACCCTCTTTACTGGCTTTCCTCCCTTCCCTCTCCAGCACTCCCTCCCTCCTCTTTGCTTCCTAGCATTAATTCCAGTGCCTGACTTCTCCTCCAGTCTGCTTTTGGAGACCCAAACTAAAACACCCATTACGTGTGTCCCGATGAGAGAAGTCTGGGAACTGTTGCAACGGGTGACCTCCCCAGTTTAAATTCCTGCTACTATTATCATCCATATCGTAAATGTGGTTAACTGGGAAGGTCTGGGATGGCCCTGAGTACTCGAGAAGTCCTAGGGTAAAGCCCAAACTGCCCCAGTGCCTGGATCGGTAACTGTTTCATTAAAGGATCCCACTTTCCCCATGAAATAAAGCACTTCCTACAGCAAAAAGTAGGCCCTCCTTGGTCCCTTAAAAATAGCCATAAAAGGAGCACCTGGGTGGCTCAGTCAGTGAAGCATCCAACTCTTGATTTTGGCTCAGGTCAGGATCTCAGCATTGTGAGATTGAGCCCCACATTGGGCTCCGAGCTGAGCATGGAGCCTGCTTAAGATGTTCTCTCTCCCTCTCCATCTGCCCCTCTCCTCTCTCTCTGTTTCTCTCTCTCTTTCTCTCTCTCTCCCCCCCCCAAAAATAATTAACTAGTTAGTTAGTTAAAAAAAATTTTTAAAGGTAGCCATAAAAATCAGCACTGACTGATGGCCTGCAGTGTGAAAAGAAATGAAGCAAGATTGAAAATAAATATATCCGAGTAAAAGCTAAACTTTCAGAGCCAGCAAACTTAAGGCAATTGCAATTTCAGCAGCCAAGGGGAGGGTTTTTTTAATTCCTTAACTTCTCAGTCATGCCTACTGGCAATACAACAACCCAGGCTCAAGGTATGCTCTCAAATTAGCTTATCAGATGAATCAGCCTTCCCTTGGCTCTCAAGATCTTTTATAATTAGCTTTGAAACATAATGCATACAGTGGCTACGGGCAAAGCTAAGAGGAATGAGAAAATTCATTTAGAGCAGTTTGCCAGAGTTCCAGTGTTTTCTCAAGCTTAGCCAGTTAATTCTACTTCTGGGCATAACCAAGAATGGGTCCTGGGGTCTGCCAGGCTTTTCTGGCTTCCCTTAAGTTGGAAATGTCTGGAGAACCAGTCTTCAGTTTCTTTGAAGTGTTCTCTTGATATCCCACCTGAATGAAAGAAGTGCAGTTGCAGAAATGATAGAAGTCTATCATTTGTCAAATCTTGTACTGAAGTGGGAATTTAACTACATATATGCCAACCATCCCCAAACCTCCTTAACTTCCACAGTTTGTTACTAACAAAGGTAACTAAACTGAATGGGACACAGCAACATGGTTGTTTTCTTGAAAGAACTCCAGAGACCAAATTATACAATTTCTAACACTGGGCTATTCAGGGGTTTGGTAAACACAGAAACCACAGAGGGGAGGGAAGGGAAAAGAAGTGAGGGCAGGATGTCTGCTCTAATTCCGCATTCACTGGGCTGTGCTCTGTTTCATAACAATGTCAGCTCTATGGAATAAAACCAAATGTGGTTTCTGTGTCTTTAAGACCCAGACAACTTGGGCAATGGATAGGTTGTCATGGCAACTTGTAATTCTACTGTCTACTAAATTGAAAAGCAACAATAGAAAATCCTTAGCAAATAAAGTGGGATACCTCTCAACAACAATTATCTGTTTATCACAGTCTGGTTTTCAGTTGCTCAAAATACAAACACCTAGAATCCTTTGCTATGTTTGAGTGAAGCAGGGCTAGTTTTTTCTTTTCTTTTCTTTTCAAAAACTCTCAGGCAGAAAAGAAGAAAACAAACAAACAAGTTTCTGAGAGAATTTAGATGCCAAGCGTCTTCTATGGCCCCAGAAGAATGCTCCCACTATACACACACACAAAAGGAGGAAGCAGAATTAAGCAACTCAAAAATCTATAGCAACCTGAGGTAGTAAAGTGTCTTACATCAGACAGCCTTGAAAAAAGGCCTGAGACCATAACAAGTTTTGAGATGTGTGCTTTGCACATATACATACAAAAAAGTGTTTGAAGATTATAACCCCAATAAAACATCAAAAATTTCTTCCATCCACAGTCAGTTTAAATTTACTAAATGACCACTGGGCATCTCATAGGACACTAGAGCTACAAAACAAGGAAGACCCAGTCTCTGACCTCAAATAAGCTCAAATTTGGGGCCTGGGGACAGAGACACATAAATTATATAACCGGTTTTCTCAAGTGTTATGGTCTGAATTGTGTCCTCCAAAGAATCCATATGTTTTAGTCCTAGCACACAGTACCTCAGAATGTAACCATATTTGGAGATAGGGTCTTTAAGGAGGTCATTAAATTAAAGCAAGGTCACTAGGGTCAGCACTAATCCAATCAAAATGGTGTCCTTATAAGAAGAGGAAATTTGGACACAGACGTGTACAGAGGGAAGATGATGTGAAGACACAAGGAGAACACAGCCATCTACAACCAAGGAGAGAGGCGCCTTCTCTCATGACCCTCAGAAAGACCAAATCCTGCCAACAGTTTGATCTCAGACTCCCAGCCTCCAGAAGGGTGAGAAGTAAATTTCTGTTGTTTGCCACCTGATCTGTGGCACTTTGTTATAGCAGTCCTAGCAAATGATTACACTAAAGCTATATTCTAGAGTAGTGGTTCTCAATATTTTAGCTCCATCAGAGTCCCCTAGAGGACTTATTAAGACACTGCTGGACCACGCCCAGAATTTCTGATCCAGGAGTTCTGGGGAGGGACCGGGGAGGGACCACAGAATTGCATTTCTAGTAAGTTCTCAAGTGATGCTGATGCTGCTGGTCTAAGCACTACCCCTTGAGAGCTACTGTTCTAAGAGGTACAAATTACATCAAATCCTAACAGACTCAAGTCAAGAAGCCTCTTTCTCCCTCCTTCCTGGATCTAAAATGGAAAGGATTCTTTTTTTTTTTTTTTTTTTAAAGATTTTTATTTATTTATTTGACAGAGAAACAGAGATCACAAGTAGACAGAGAGGCAGGCAGAGAGAGAGGAGGAAGCAGGCTCCCTGCTGAGCAGAGAGCCCGATATGGGCCTCGATCCCAGGACCCTGAGATCATGACCTGAGCCGAAGGCAGGGGCTTTAACCCACTGAGCCACCCAGGCGCCCTAAAATGGAAAGGATTCTAACCTGAGCTTCACACCCAAGTACAGTCACAGGTGAGCTTGCCCCATCTACTGTAATTATAAAAGCTGCATCTTGCAGAGATCCTAAATTTTAAGACACAATAACCCTGTCTAGTACTAAAACATAGCACATGAATGGGTTCTGATGAATTAGATCAGCAATTCTCCCTTCACTGAGAAGTTAGGCAGGTATATGAGGGATGGAGGGGTTCTCTTCCATCTAGTCAAAGGCAGAAGATGGGGGAGAGTGGACAAAAGTACTTCCCTCTCTTGCTCATCCTACAACCCAGACTACTGGCCCCCTGCACTGGAGTCACACTTTAGAAGTTCCAAGTCTAAAGCTATGCCCCTCTCCTCAGGCCAAGTACGCCCAGAATCCATACCCCACTCCAGATCATGTTCCAGTACCTGAACTCCCTCCCCAAAGGACTCTGGGCCTGCTTCCAAGGCCTGCAGAAGGTTCTTTTCTTGGTCTTCCCACAGCCAAACCACATTGCCAGTATGCACAGCACTTGGCCCAAAGGATGGATGATAAAAGAGGGGATGAAAGAGCTTGGACCTAGGAGCTGGAGTGTCCATGAACACGTGTGAAAGGCTCAGCAGCATACTGGTACTCAGGGTGGAAAGAGTCCTAATCTGTAGCATTTACCGTTTTCCATAGTATGAATATTCCCACTGTGGCCAACTTCAAGATACCAATGTGAAGTCAACTGGCTCACAAAATTCCTGGCGGGGGGATGGGGAGGGGGAAATAGTCCTTCACACTATGAGACAAAGACAGGAGTGGGAAAAAAACGAGGGCAAACTGATGGTCTTCGTTTGTATTCCTCCCCTGGCCCTGCATATATTAAAGGTAAGTCAAGGGCATCATCCCTGTATCAACCAAGATTTGCTCTGGTCACCATTCATACTGGCCATCAAGGCAGAGCTAACAAAGAAGGACCCAGCCTCCCTAACAGTAGTCCATTCAGAAGATAACATTGTTGGTTGCCTACCCAAAAGCTATTCCCCAACCCCTCGTTCTCTCCAGAAGAGTCTGCTGCTCTCTACAGAGGCCAAAAAAATGGTACATACCTGCTCTCCAAGCTCTCTTGTAGCATGAGACACAATCTGGCCAATGGGAGTGAGAGGGGGAAGTCTGCTGGGGCCTCCTGAGAAAGGTTTCTCCCTAAAAATCAAGAGGAACGACCTCTCTTATTCTCTGGACATACTCCTTCTGGTGTGATGCCTAACAGTGGCACCCACCATCTTGTAACCATGAGAGAAAACATTACAAATACGCACAAGATGACAAAGAAGGATCAGAAGCTACTGGGGGGGGGCGGTTTATTTTAATTAATTGCGGTAAAATACATATAACATGGAAATTTACCACGTTAACCATTTTTAAGTGTACCGTTTTGTAGTGTTTAAATACAATCACATTGTTGTGCAACAAATCTCCAGAACTTTTTCATCTGGCAAAACTGAAATTCTGAAACATTCTTCCCCTCCCTCACCACCCCCAGGCAACTACCTCTCTATCCCCTCTATTTTCTATGAATGTGACTACTCTAGGTACTTCATATAAGTGGAATCACATACTATTTGTCCTTTTGTGACTGGCATATTTCACTTAGCATAAGGTTTATCCATGCTGTAGCATGTGTCAGAATTTCCCTCCTTTTTAAGTTTGAATAGTATGCCACTGTATGTATATGCCACATGCTGTGTATCCATCAGTGGACATTTGGGTTGCGCCCATCATTTGGCTATTAAGAATAATGCTGCTATAAAGTGGATATATGAATTTCTCTTTAAGACCCTGCTTTCAATATACCTAGAAGTGGAACTGCTGGATCATATGGTAATTCTATTTTTAATTTTCTTTTCCATTTTTAATTGTTTAAAGAAGCACCACACTGTTTTCCTCAAAACTGTACCATTTCACATTCCCACCAAGAGTGCACAATCGATGAGCTGCTTTTTCTATAAGAACTCTATGCAGAAAGAATTAAGATTTAATTCTCTGTTTCTCGTGCTTTCCATTATATGCTATTTCTTATACTCATGGAACTAACAAATTCTACCCCAAGGTCAAGTCATGCTATAGTACAACAGCAAATACAAAGGAGTATTCATAACAGCTTTACCCATAATAACCAAAAACTGGAAAGAACCCAGATATCCAGTGACAGAGTAAATAAACTGTGGTACATCCATATAAAGGAATACTATTTAGCAATAAAAAGAACAAAATTATGATGGATAAATCTCAAGAACACTATGCTGAGTGAAGAAGTCTTATACAAGAGAGTACATATGGCAATGATACCATTTATATAAAGTTACACAACAGGTTAATCTAATCTATGGTGGAAAAAATCAGAACAATAGCTATTGCCTCTGAGGGGTGGGGACTGCCTAGAAAGGGGCATGAGAAAACTTTCTGCAATCAGGGTAATATTCTGTATCTCAACTGGGTTTGGGGTTACACAGTGAGAATGCGTTTGTGAAAACAAAGTGGCAGATATACCTAAAAACTTGTGCATTTCATTATCTATAAATTGTATATCAAAAGAATAAGCTATAAATTAATATTTAACTGGTAAATTATATGCAAGACAAAAAAATTAAAGGGCAGTTTATTGAGGACTGCAATTTACTTTGAAATTCATGTTTATAGAAATGCCAAGATAAGGACTGATGGATGGAAGGACAGATAGCTCTGTAATTCACAAGTATAAGAAAATGTTAATGGTGGAGGGGTCTGGATGTTCACTAAAAAAATTCTTTTGATTTTGCCAGCTAAGAGTGTTGGAAAGTAACAACAGGTACAAGTTTTGGTTTTATATGGTAAAATTTTCCTGACTACCTTGTGGGTTGGAATAAAATTTAAAAAGATTTAGGGGAAAGACAAGAGAATCATCAACTACAAAAAATTTTACACTCTTTCACACTTCAACTACAAAACTTTATATTTTTGTTACAATCAAAAACTGGGAAGTGCTGCCATGCAGGAAAGGGCTCAGCCTGAACAGTGCTGCCACTGGGCTTGGGGCTTCCTGATGTTCCTTGTGCTGTGTGTGTCCAGTTTCAGTTGCCCCTTCCACTGGGCATTGGGAACCTTGGAGGATATGAAATTCCTAGACATGACCCCTCTTTCCCCAGCACACTTCCTGTCCCTGACCTTAAGAGGCGACTTTGAGCTAAAGGTATTGTGAACACTGAGCAGTGAGACAGGCGTGAGGGAGCAGGGAGTCACACCACGAGGACTGTGGACAGATGGCCAGCAGGGTGCAATGTCACACCAGGTTAAGGCAAGTGTGATCAGTCAACCTTTAGCTTTAGCTTAACGTTTCTTTGTCTCCCCTCATCTCATCTCCAACAAAACAAATTTTTCACTCTCCAGCTTTTTTTCTTTCTTAAAAGCCACACTCTGGCTTTTTTTCTTTATATACCATCATACCACAACTGTTGGGGCTGGAAGGGATGAAGGAAGGCATACAGTTAAATTCCTTCACTTTACAGAAGGGAGCTGACAACCCAAAAGATGAAGGGATCTTCTCAAGATCACTGAAGAGCAGAACCACAACTAGAAAGGTATCCTCAATCCTCAATAAATGATGAGAATATTCAAAACTCAAAGACATGGAAATTCTTCCTACCCTTTCAAGGGTATTTGCTATTTTTACTATGAAGGAGCATTGAGCCCACTCCACTAAACCTGACCCTTGCGACAGATAAACACCTTGAACAATAATAGCATCCACTGGAATACTAAGGACTTTCCTCCTATAGGACCGTGTCCCCCGGCTGCAGGAGAGATACATTCCAAGACCCTCAGTGGCTGCCTGTACCGTGGAAGTACCAAAACCTAGATATATGATTTCTTCTCCTATACATACAAACCTATGATGAAGCTTAACTTCTCAATTAGGCACAGTACGAGATTAACAATTTTTAAAAAGAACAATATAAGAATATACTGTAATAGTAGTTATGTGAATGTCCTCTCTCAAAAAACCTTAGGGCGCTGTACTCACCCTTCACCGTGTGGTAATGGCAGATAGCAAATGCCTACGTGACTTGACGTGAGGCGAGCGCAGCCACGCCACAACGCAGCGTTGGGCTCTTCCGGGCGCAATCGGGCCGAGGGCAGGTAATTGGAACTGCGGAAAGCCAATCTGCGGGACAGGGAGACTACGGTATTCTTGTCTGAGGGCTTGGAAATGGGATACGGACTGGGTTATCTTTTGTCACTTGGGTAGCTTCTCCTGAGGAAGTTACTGGAAATCAGAAGTAACCGAAGGTTGCCGTCATCAAAGTCAACTGTGAGAGCAGTTCCCGGCTGAGAAAGGCCTAAATCGGGAACTGCCAGCTCACTTCAGCCCCCAACGTGCCTGTGAGAGGCCAAGTCACACAGACCAACCCAGGGAGAGCCTCCTCCAGCGCCCTGCGCTCACTTTCGCCACCCCCCAGGAGACTCTCCTTTCTCTTCTTTATGTCACTTCCTAAGGAAAGACAATTACCTCATGTCTGCACAGGACATCACTGCAGAGTTTTTAAGTACATCTCATTTAGTCTTGCAATCACTCTAAGTAGATTACACTTCTTACAGATAAGAGAGAAAGTTATGTAGGGGTTGGAGGATAACATTAAACTCATATTATGTACTGAATCCTGACTAAAGAGCTTCCTCTTACCTATCGCCAAACAATCCCATAAACATGAGCTCTACATACGTGTAGATCAGAGTACACTTAATTAAAACCACTCTGCCAAAAAGGAGACCCCAAATCCAGCGCTCCTTTATTATGCAGAAGTCGAGAGTAAACTCTTGAGGCAAACATCCGGGGTTTATAGTCCCAACTCTCCCGTTCAGAAGCTGTGTGACCTTGAGCCAATTACTCTCACTCTCTGAGCCTTGGTTTCCTGTACCTAGAAAACAGAATTATTTCTTGTGGTTAATAGTGGTGTGCTGGTAAACATTGTACTGCCTCTCTGAGGGGAAATATACCTTATGAACGTGTATTTATTTTTACTGAAAGGATAAAATTTATAGATTTGTAAGCAAAATCTTTACTATAAATCCAATGTAACCAATTTTCACAGAATACTTCATTTTTGCTAAAGTTGCAACTAACAAGTACAGTTCTGACATGAATGTTGCTATTTTAAGTATATTACTCTAAGACAAAAATGAAACAAAAATTATTTGATTTGCTCTTTTGCAAAGATGTGAACAGCTTCTTTGCTGATAATGGCTTTCAAATACTGGACTATTTGGTCAATTCTCTATTTGCAACATTTAATGTCTACAGGCATGAGTCATTTTAATTTGTATTAATACTTTCTCCATCACTTTCTTAAATCTAAACAACCAACAAAATAAACCAAGCCCTGATTCATAGCATTTGCAGCTTTGCATAGTATAAATAATCCTACCATGGCCAATTTTGAGCTACCAATGGGACATCACTTAGGTAGTTGAGAAGAGATGTGCAGGAACACCATTATAAAGTATTGCCACCATATTCATAAAAATAAAGGTCCTGAGCCTCAAGAGCATAAATAACAGTAAAATGTAAGATAATTAGGAAGTCAGGAGTTTTGTGTATTATCTTCTCAAATATAATTCAATTGTAAGCTTATGTAACTTAATTTTTAATAATGGCTGTTTCTAACAACCAGCTCCGTAAATTCCTGGAAATGTTAACAACAAGACCTCAAGAGACCTTATAAGCTGGCTCCAGCACACTGCAGCTAGAACAGCATTTACTGGTAATTACTACTTAAGATGCTGTGATTGGTAGCCATTTGCTTCTTTGCACACAACCTCCACAACACTGTCTGGATTAGTGCCCTGGGTCTTCAAAGAAACTTACTTGCATTTGGATAAAAAAAAGGAATTCTTGAGCCATACATGTATGTTCAATAAATGTGTAATGAGTAACTAAACCATCAGTTTATTCCTCCAAAGGATAAGACAGCTTAGAAAGAGAGCAGCCTAATTGTAGGGAGCAAGATAATCAAGAGAGAATGAAAGTGTAGGTGCTTTCCACTTTGGAAACCACCCAACTTGCATTTTACTGCAGAACCTGAACAGGAAATGAAATGGCTGTTGCAGGGGGGCGGAAATAGATGAAAATTTACAAGCAAAGCAACAAGTAATGGGGGGGAGGAACTGCTGGGATTACGGATAAGAATTCAGAGAAAAATGAAACTGTAAAAAAGAAAAAACACAGAACTTACCTTAGAGATTTTTCAGAAGATCATACTCAATTCTGTAGTTACCAGTAGTAAAACAGAGAAGAAAAAAAAATTTGAAAACACCCTTTTCATACCAGGTATTTGAGTCTTCTTTGAAATACTGGCCTCACCCTCTTTAGTAATTTTTATTAAAATGTAGGGGAAATGCTAATTTTGAGACCATCTTTACGTTCTTGGGACCATGCCCCACAGAAAGCATTCTGGAGCGGTTGTGAGTTCCTCCAAGACTGTCCTTATGGTTCCTCCACCAACTTTGACATTGTGAAGAGCAACTCTAACGTGGCTACCAGAACACAGGCCATAGCTGTTGCTAAACCTTTAGACAGACCAAAAATTAAGAAAAGCAAATGAGACAAATTTTAACAGGCCCAAGTGAGTGTGACTCTAAAACCAGATCCATGACCTGGCTATCTTCGCTCATTCATTAACATGCAGTACTTCCAAAATTCAAAAGGAATTTAATCTTTTGTTTTTTATCAACCACATTTATTCAGAGCTCAATGTTTATTATACTGTGCAAAAAAGGGACAAAATACAAACTTGTGCAGTAATCCACAGAATATGATCAGTATCCTGACCAACAACCAAAGTGGGTTAACATTCTTTCTCCTGAAAGCACACCTTCCAAGGAGCCCCAAGAAGTGCTCAACACAGAAAAAAGGGGGAGGGGCACTACTTGGCAGAGGAAGTTTGGGAAAGACTGCATCCCACTAAACACTTCCTTAAAGAACTCACGATACACATTTGCTTATTAGAAAATGTGACTAACATAAAGACATCTCAGCAACCTTGTTAACCCAGCATTTCCAAGTCATTTGACCAAGGAGCCCATTTCTTCCACCCAACTTCAATTATCACCCACAGAAAAGTAGCGGGTATTACCGGTCTAGGAAACTATTGTGAGTGCAGATCGAAGTAACGGCCTCAACTTTGCTGGTATGGCTACAGCCCCTAGAAAAGGGTAAAGGCGGCGATGGTCTTCCTGAGGCATCTTATCCCATTCATAGCCAAGGCTCAGTCTTGGCTAGATCAAGCACTCCCTTCTCCTCTTACCATTCCCTTCTAAGAAAGATTACAAGATACAGCAAATCACTATTTCAGCTGTCATTACAGAAAACAGCAACAACCCTTGCTAGACTCTAAACAAACTAAAATCAAAAGAGCCCTGCATATATACGTTCCACCATGCTGAATCAGAGATTTAGGTTAAGATGTACTGCTATGCTCAGGGGAAAGTAGGAAGTTAAATGAGAGTCTTACAAAAACATTGAGATAGAAAGACACCAAAACCACACTTGGTTAGAAATAATATTTATTATCCCCTCCCCCCATGTACAGATTACTTTTCAGAAACATGAAGATATTATCCATCCTCATCAATAACAGTTTGTAGAAAATAAACTTAATTCATATCTTGACAATATATTTCTATCACTTTTTTAAAACAACATCCATTTTATTTTTCCACGTTAGTTCAAGAATAGCTTCAAGTTTTATGTTTTGAACCAAATCAAGACAATCTTTGTTTATAGGCAATTTCCTGACAGATCCCATCCCCGGAACCCCTAAAAAAAATTCTATATCCTAAGTGATAAACTCTTCTTGTACATTCAGCAAACTTTATATTGGAAAAGAAAAAGAATAATTGAGATAGGTACTTACTCTCGTGCACAGTAATAAATCTAGCTGAGCTTCTACACCTTGCTTTGCAATGATGTTTACATAAAATAAATCATTTCTTATCAAGTTACAATGGTAGTTTCTTGAAATGTAGATACAAAAGCTATACACTTAATCCACTGAAATTGCCTTCTAATTTCTTTAATCTGTAATTAAACCATCGCCCCAAGGAAAAGCTTCAATTTAAAATGATGTTTCCCCTTTCCCTCAACTATTTCTCTCTAAAGCTTGAATCCTCTCTCAGATCATGTAAAGAGATACATTAAAAGCACAGGAAAAAAATGTTTTAGCTTGCTGACATAATGCCCTTAAGTTTGCTGACATAATGCCCATATTTTAACTTAAAATGTAAAATCAGAGTTAAAGCATCACTTAATTCATACAGTACATTATCAATTAATCAACAGTGTCCCACTGACCCAGAAGTTTCCCAAACTGGTCGTCTTCTCCACATTTAGTAAGCTTATACCCAATGACTCAATCAAAGAATGTGCTTATAATAGGCTGCTGGTTTAATCTTAGTAGTTTTAATATTGGGCTACTTTCAAATATAGAGATGCTACAAGTGGCATATGAACTATTAATTTTGTTTCCCATTACCTACAGGAAGAATTTGTTCAAATAAAATTTTACAAGACAAAATGCAAACCTACATACCTATATATAGATGTATACATGTATATATTGAACCTAACTAAAGTTTTATAAGCAATACTAACATAGTTCTGATTATACACTCCTAAAGACAGTAACTGTTTTAAATATAACATGTTATAAAGAGACTTATGCAAAAGGCAAAAATTAAGAACATGATCTTTGAGGTTTTCAGGATTACTTCAAAAAGCCATTTCTATCCCCCATAGAAGAAAACTATGCATTTATCTTAGGAAAAAAAATTATAAAAAGATAATGCTATCATGTAAAGAATTCACAAAAACTATACTGTATATCCCATAAAAGTCTTACCTATGTAAGTAAGGTAAATCACAATTATGGTTTATATTGTATTACAGACATCACCATCACCTTTCCTCTTTAATAATGAGAGGATTTAACTTCTTTTTTTGACTTACTTAACAAGTGCCACAGAAATTCAAGTCCCAGTAGCAACAAGTTAAACAAGATTACAAAATAAGGCATTCTGCTCACATGTCATTAAAGTAACAGGCTGAGTATAATAAAGCGGGCTCTTTCCATTCTTAGTTTTATATAATCCAAAAATTATATAGAAGGCAATCTTTTTTTAAAAATTCCAATTAATTGCTATTTTTCCAGGGAAACAGAAAAACATACATAAAATCCTCAACTTTGGCTATTTCTCCCACTGCCATAAACAGAGGATGATCTTCTCTATTTAATAAAGCCCAATATTAGATATGTGGATGAAATGTCTCTGTACCACTTCTAAGCCTGTAGGTCACACACACTAAATGATTTTTCAAATTATAGAATAAATCTAATTTGACAAAATCCCTGTAGTGTTATTTAGGAAAAAAAAGAGTGGACTCAAAACACAATTGCACACAAACGCATACACACACACACACACACACACGCGCGCGCACACACAGGGCCAACACATTAAACAGTTTTCTTAAAACATTGATTGGTTCTCCAAGAAGAATCAAAATATTTATCATCAAGCTGCAGCATGTGTATAAGGGGCAGCAATGTAACCTTTTTCAGTACAAGGTAAGAACTCTAAATGAACTTTTAAAAGCTAGTACCTTGAACCAAAGATTTAACCAAAGATGAACTCAAAAAACGTATTTTTTGAAATTTGGACTCAAATGTCTATTGTACTTTTACATTAAGTGCTGCTTAAATAAAAATAGAGCATAAGTTCAATAATGTACTGTCTAAACATTTAAGCAATGGTTATATCATCAACAGGTAAAATGCACCTAATTTGAGTCTTTGACACCACTTGTTTTAAGTTTATTGTAAGATAAAAGTTCTTCACAGTTTAAAATATTGTGAAGAAATGTGTTTATGTATAACTATATTCACACAGATATTATGTACACATACTATGTATCTGATGTACCCATAAACTTTGAATATGTGTGTGCCAGGAGGATACCCCACACATACGCAGGAACCCTGAATAATAGGTTGGTGTGGACTGTGAAATGATTTCTCAGAAATACTTAGAAATAAGGAAAGAATATTATTACGAATAATTATAATAACAAAAAATTTATCTTATTTACATAGTGCCTATCTCCCGAGGTAAATATACTTTATAGACATTTTGTAGTATCTGTGAGGTGGGGCATTAAGAACACTATCAATTTTCATTTTCCACAACCAACTAACCTGCCCAGGATCATATACTTTAACAAGCGGCAGAACAAAATACAGACATCAAGATCTCCTAACTTGCAATGTCTCCAATTACCAGATCAAATGGTCTTGTGGTGAAATCAAGTCTTCATTATACAACAGAATTTCTACCACAAAGGATTAATTTTTAAGTCCTCATATACTTGTGATTGTGCGTTATATTTATACCACAGGGAGATCAAAATGATTTTTGGTTTTGGCAGATGAAAAAGTCTAACATTCAGTGTGACTATAATTCAGTGTAACTTCTCCAGTTTAAGTGCGACACAGCTGATTGGTCTATAGGGGAAATGCGGTCAATGTCTAACCATGGCTGAAGAAACCTCAATCCATACAGCTACTGCATAATTACAGAGATAGCCTACAATCTTGTATTGTCTTAAAGGTCTTTTCTATCTCCACATATGGTATACACATATAAATAAGCATTTTAGCACAAAATGTACAGTTAGCATGAATCAGTTCATATTTAAATAAACAAAGGCCTTAGGGGTGAACTTTAAAGGCCAAGAGCTCCTCAGAGTGCATGTTGTTTAAAGATCGAAGATCTGGCAACTTTAGAAGAAGTTTTGTAAAAATAGAGGCCTCGTTTGGATGGTTTTTCATTATTAAGGTCCTTAGTGCGCGGATGAGAGTTTCCTGCAAAGCCTCCACAGAGTTGACGTTTTCTATTCCAGATCGATCTAACAGAGAGTAAGGAATAGACAAACATGAGTA
The DNA here is from genome assembly GCA_002007465.1 of Ailurus styani. Lineage (NCBI taxonomy): Eukaryota > Metazoa > Chordata > Mammalia > Carnivora > Ailuridae > Ailurus > Ailurus styani. The sequence continues at coordinate 1,756,055 of LNAC01000262.1, read as the reverse complement.
AGAGGACATGTTATTAACATTAAATATAAATACCAATTCAGAGAAAACATTAAATATAATTCTTGCTTGTCAATCTCAATGAATCCAAAACAAGGTTTTATACATTGGAATAAAGACAAAAGATAGTTGTCAACGTTTTTTAAATCCCAATGGCAACTTTCTGTACCTATTTATTATACTATAAAGAGATACACTGGGTGCCTGGGTGGCTCAGTGGATTAAAGCCTCTGCTTTCAGCTCAGGTCATGATCTCAGGGTCCTGGGATCGAGGCCCGCATCAAGCTCTCTGCTCCGCAGGGAGCCTGCTTCCTCCTCTCTCTCTGCCTGCCTTTCTGCCTACTTGTAATCTTTCTCTCTCTGTCAAATAAATAAAATATTTTTAAAAAAGAGATACATTACATAGTATACTTCATAAATCAAAATTTAGTGTTTAGTATTTTGTTCACAAAACTAGAGGCTCTAATTTTTAAAAAATTAGATGCCACCAGCTAATCTCAACTGCTCCTGACAAAATAAAAGTGTATTTTATTTTACAAATAAATTTTAATATATTAAAATATAAAATATATTTCACAAATATTTTATTTACAAATATATTTTTTTCTTCATATGGAATATATCCACATTTGTATTACCACGTATGGCAGGCAACCTCTAAAATGGCTACCTCATCCTGGTATCCACATCCTTGTGTATTCCTTTCCCCTTGAGTGGGCTAGACTTACTCACTACTGATGAATAAAATACTAGATTACACACACACACACAAAAAAAAGCTTCCATCTTCAGCATACTCTTGCTCACTTCCTCTGAGAAAAGCCAGATGCTAGGTGCCACATTGTGAGCTGCCTACGAGGTGGCCCTTATGCTAAGAAACAGATGGCAGTCTCTAGCCAACATCCAGCAAAGAACTGAGGCACTCAGCTCAACATCTTGCAAGGAAATGACTCCTGCCACAATCATATGAATAAACCTAGAAGCAGATCCTTCCCTAGTTGAGCCTTCACAGTCGACCACAGCCCTGCTCACCATTTGACTACAATCTCCCAAGAAACCTCAAGCCAGAGGCACCCATCTAAGCCATACCCATATTCCTAATCCTCAGAAACTGTGAGATAATAAATGTATGCCTTTTCAAGCCACTAAGTTTTAAGGTAATTTGTTATTCAGTAATAGGTAACTAATATACTATACACCTTTATTACCTAGTTATATTAACCTGCATTCACTTCCATTTACCATACTGTGTTTCTTAAGCTTGTTATACAAAATGTTAACAAACTAGTGATTTAGTATAATCCAACAATAAAGGGAAGTATCTTAAAATTAGCAAAACCTATACTGTTTGCCCATGGACTTCCCCCCTCCCCCCATCATCAAGGGCTATTTCTTCCCTTTACAATAGGAGGCAGTAGAGCATAAGAAATACTCAATGGCTCCCAGTATAGGGAGTTTTAATTAATAAGATACTGCCAAGGAAGCAAAAATCTCTGGCCATTCACAGCCTTTTTATTCATTGTTCACAAGGATATTTTAGGCTCTGCATTGTAACTGGTAGCTAAAAAGACTACTTGCAATGCAAACACTAAAATTTCATAGTCAAGGGGGAAGACTGATTAATTCTAAATGCAGAAAAAAATGAAGAAAACAGGGTTATCTTACATTTAATAAAGTATGGGTTATTACTGAACTATGTGCTAATTATTATGGAAAAAGAAACAATTTGAATGTTGACTATCGGTTTGTGGGGGACGGGTCATACGTTTTCCAGACAAAAACTGTTAGATGGACAAAAGACCTCAACATTTTACTTTGATCATATACTCATAAGGGCCATATAAAACTACTTAAAAGCCTTCAATAATGATTCCAAGAGTCTCTCTTGCCTTTAATATTCAAGTAATTGTTTTCTTTAACATCCTTGCAATTTATTAATTCCTCACCAAACACTTACTGAATGTTTATGGCTACTGTGATAGGTGCTAGGGAATTAGCAGACAATGTAACAAACCAAAATTCCTTCTCTGAGCGGGCTCTAAAAGCAGAAAAAAATACCTGGTTTGCATCGTATCATCAGTCATTTGCAATACCAACAACTGGGAAAAGAATGACTGTGAGCCCTACAAGCAAAATAATCTAGATAGGCAGAGGAGGATACTTGAGTTAGAACTAGTATTACGAGTCTTTCAGTGAATATTCCGTGTTGAAAAGACTTATGCTTCTTCCTTACAACTCAGAACTTCAGGAAAATGGATTCCTGTATCTAAAAATTTGAACTGCATTAAATTTTTCTAAAATTGCATTTCTAAAACCATCATTTCATGATCTCAAGGCCAAATAACTTACCTACAAATTTAGCTGGATCATAAACAATCCTCTAGAAATTATAACAATACACAGATTAAAATGAAAATTAATCTTCTAAATGATGTACTAAATGCTACACTACTTACTTCATAGTTTATAGTATAAGTTTAATTCATGATATACCTGTCCTCTACTTCCTTAGAGAGGTTCTGGTTTTGGGGGGTTTTTTTCTGTTGTTGTTGTTGTTGTTGTTACATAAATTAACCCATTTATTATAGGCTAGCAATGTTTCAAATGGTGGAGCTTCTACTGGTCTTTCAACTCCTTCAGTCTTCTGATGGCTGGGACAGCAGAAATGGTTGTAGGTCCAGGCGCCACCGGCGACGATTTTCATGCAGGAGCCACAATGCCAGATCCCCTCAGCTCATCTTTTCATCTTGGTTTTGCCACAGAAGGAGCAAGTGTACTTGGCATGCTGGCTTATCTCAATCTTCTTCGCCCTTTTCCTGAGGGAGGCACCATAACAGGTCCCGTATTTGCCCACGATTCCGACCTTCTTGGTGCGTTTAGCCATGTAGCCACAAACTAGGTCTCAACTTAGAGATGTTCTTAATCCCTCATCACCAAATCTCACCAAAATCTCCTCTCTGTGTATATTCACTTTCTACAAGATGAAGGTCAAATAAATGCCTTCCACAAAAACCTCTATGAGGACAACTAAAATCCCTATCTAGATTGTTCTCACACCTATATGCAATCTTCAACTACAAGTGACTGCTGCCATTTCACACAATCTCAAAAAGAATTTACCTTCCAGGTATAATGCCCTTTTTCTCCATGGTATCAAGAGTCTTCTAACCTCACAGGCAAATACCATGTTTTAGATTTCTCTCTCCCTTAGCAGCTAGAGCTATTCTGTTAACAAGCAGTATAGCAGAAAGGCTTTGAAGCTAGACTAACAGGAGTCCAAATGCATGCTCAGCCAATTTTTTTAAAATGCACAACCCTGGGCAAATTATTTAACCCTTATGTTCCTCAAAGTTCTTGCTGTATTACAGAATAACATATCCTAGCTCATATCAGAGGTCTGCTGTAAGGATAAAATTATGTAATAAGATCTAGAAACTAACTAGCACTTCATCTGACAACAGCCAAAACAAAACCCAGACGGCAACTGTAGATTCCAAGAAAAACAAAAAGCTATTTTAAATATAAGACAAATGCAATGGTCACTCATTTCTAAGCAATTAATAGAGAATATAAATAATCCATTTGTTATCTGATACTTAGAACATTCCCCCCTTGGGAGGCACAGGTTTAGGGCAAGATTTATATTGCCTTGGGGAGCCTAGACGGCTCAGTCACTTAGGCGTTTGATTTCAGCTCAGGCCACGATCTCAGAGTCCTGGGATCACTCACATTGTCACCTTGTCAGTCTCCTCATTCAGCAGGAAGTCTGCTTGTCCCTCTCACTCTCCCTTTGCTTCTCCCCTCCCCATTCATGCTGTCTCTCTCTCTCAAATAAATAAAATCTTAAAACAAAATTTATATTGCCTCATCTACCATTTCAACCCTGCTGTGTGAACACTGTGGGTACTATTTATATAACCCTAATACTGCAAATGTGGATTTTTTAATTTTCAATATTTAGAATCATCTGATAAAGCATGGAAACTAATCACACCTATAGAACAGAATGTAAAATATTTCCATTCTTGACAATGTAAAAAAAAAAAAAATGGTGTAGCAAAAGAAGCCAGGATATGGAAGGAGGAGGATACTGTCTCCCTAAGGAGAAGATTCTATCTAAACTATCTGAAAGAGGGGCGCCTGGGTGGCTCAGTGGGTTAAGCCTCTGCCTTTGGCTCAGGTCATGATCTCAGGGACCTGGATTCGAGCCCCGCATCCAGCTCTCTGCTCAGCACAAGAGCTTACTTCCCCTTCTCCATCTGCCTGCCTCTCTGCCTACTTGTGATCTCTCTCTCTGTCAAATAAATAAAATCTTTAAAAAGAAAAGAAAAGAAACTATCTGAGAGATTATGTAAAAGTGAAGGGTCAAAGAATGTGAGCCTATTACAATTTTATATAAAACAAAGTAACAAAAATGAAACTTACAAAAAGAGGATACTTTTGTTTGTCAGTTGTATCTACTCAATAAAAAGAGTTGCATAAGCACAATATTTAGAATTGGGTGGGCAACTCCGAGAATTAAGAAGAAAGATGGTGAGAATTCTAGTTCTCTGAAGAGTAGGCTGGGAGAAGAAAGGAGGGACTTTTATTTTATCTTCTATAGAATTTTATTTTCCTGTACAGATACTGCTTTAAAAATAACAATAGTCTTTTTTTGGTGGTAAAGATTTAAGTTAGACATGAACACTATCATATGTTTAAGTGAAAGCAAATTATTTTAAAATGCATGAAATTGTGTATGTGTTGCTTGTGTACCTTTAGATAGACCAAAAATAAGAATGCCTTATATTCTTCTATCATCAGTCTTTTCCACTTGGTATGTCATTTTTTTTATATACCATAATAAGCAGGCAAATGATACACGGATGGACAGGTGAACAGACAGAGAGAGACCCCTTAATGTTGACAGTGATCTTTTTTGGTAACAATATTATCATCTTTATGTTCATCTTAGTATTTTCTACTTTTGCAAATAATCTATATTATTCTTATGATCAATAAACAAAACAAGGCTTTTTCAAAAGGGGATTAAAACAAAATAAAAATTATGTTTGCTCGGTAGAAAATATAAGTAATTAGCACATTTCCTGGTACAGAGCTCCCGTTTATCCCCTGCCACTGTTTCTTCCTTTCCACCATCTCTGAGCCAGTCCCTCCTGCTCCATCTCCTCTAATACACCTATCTCGGGAGAGTTCACTCCACTGCCTTCTACCCGAAGTTATTTCAACAGCCTCTCAACCTGACTCTCCAGCTCCAATGACTCACTTGTCTAATCCGCCCAAGATAAACATGTAGAACTAATGTCAGACCATCACTTTGTTCACGGCTCATCATTCCCCTACACTGACTTTCCACTGCCCCATATTCCAGTTAAAACTTCTCTGCTTAGTTCTCCTCGTGGTCATTCCATAATCTGGTGCCCCTTTTCCATCCTTTCCTCCTTGATGTACACATCAGGCTTTGGCCACATGCCCCTGCCCTACCTCATGTTCTCCCAAGCCACTCCACCACTATTTTAATGGAAAAATCTACTAACTCATCCTTCAAATTCCAGCTCTACTTCCATCTTTCCCACAAAGCTTTCTCAGGTAATTTCATCTTCCTTCCTAGAACCCCTACTTCCTCAGTCAGAACCACATGGGTTAATAGTATAAGGCTTTTTGTGTTAGTTCTATCTCTCCAAATAAAACATAAATGCTTGGAAAGCAAGCTTGTGTCTTAATGCTTGTTCTGTCTCCCCCTAGCCCATACTGATAAAGAAATTAAGAAGTATGGATAACCTTTAGTTTCACAACAGACTTATTAATCTGATGTCAACTCAAACCATTAATAATTACTTATCAAGACACTGCAAAATGGTAGGTAAAAGTGCAAGACGCATTAATTACAAGGTTACTAAGAAAATAGGTGTCCCTTATTACCCTGTTACTTTCATACTATGCCACAAGTGCATTTTTAGCTACACAGGTAGAGCTGATCAGAATAGGTAGCTAAATTATGCTTCCAAAGGACATAAGTCTTTATTTATACCACTGACGTACAGGCCCTTTAAGATATACAAAGAACCTACTCTCCTTAGGAGCTACTGATTTACAGTATACCACATAAGCAGGGGTTATAACTTATACTTTATAACCCCCACAGTACCTGGTACAATGGCTTTTACACAGTAGGAAGCAAATAGGAAACTTAAAGTTAGTCATATCAAAATACTGTAAAATTCTCAACAAATGTTTTAAAATAAAGTTAGTGTGATACCTAAAAATGGCTGGTACTTACTTATATATCCCCAGGAAAGTCACCGTGTATCAATTTCCCATTTGCTATTAGCTATTATCTAAATTGAAATACTTTGGTCAGAAATAGCTATAATATAATGCAAGGTGGCAGGGAAACTGGAAAACATCATCAATAACTCATATAAATAAACATTAAATGTTAGGATTCAAAAATCTTGGTCACTCAAACACAAACTAAGTACCTTTTCTTTGCCAGACCTCAGGTTGGCTCACATGGTACAATCCCTTCCTTCCACAAGGAAACTGAGACCCAAAAGAACAGAATTACTTAGGCAAATCACACAGAAAATTCAGTGGCAAAGCTGGGTAAAAGCCTACTCATAATTCACCAATTTTTGGAACAAACCACACTAATATACCTTGATAATTTTAACACTTTCAAGTATTACACATTAAATTAAAGCTTAAATTCATATCAGAACCACCTTTGTTCCCAAAGTTAAATCCACAAAAACAACAATTTAGAGTTGTAAAAATTACAAGCAAAAGTTAAAGACTAAGACTTGTGGTCAATATGAGGCCTATATCTAAACATTATTATACACTACTTTTGAATTTTTACTGTCTAATTATGCAAAAATAGCAGATTCACACAGTTTAGCATCTGTCTCAGGCCCTCTCGCCTTGTAAATAGCTTGCTGGAACACAGTTCCACCTTCTTTCCACTTGGTAATTATATTCTGGACGTGGCACAATTTTGAACTAGCCTACTTACCTGCAGATACCAGGACAACAGCTGTAAACAAACTCATCTCTTCATCACTAAGTTGGAGGGCATTTAGCTTCTCACTAAATTCAAACATAGAGTTTAGCAGATCCCCTGCTCCCATTGAGTGTAAATCATCAACACTGTATTTCTTTCCACTTAAAAAGGTGACTGTACGCTCCTTTGCATCAAACAATGATGCAAACCGTACCATTAAAACCTGGAAAAAGAAAAAGATTTAAATATATTTGAAGGAGTCTGTAGTATAAATACTAAGAAATAGTTCAGTATTCAAGTCAATTAAGAAACATCCTACATATAAAAGAAAGTTATAAAAGAAAAACTGAGTTTTTTACCCAGAACCATTTCCTTAAGGCAAATTCTCTACCAAAGCAGTAAATATCCCAAGAACATCAAAAAAATTCCAGCCACCAGTGGTAAAATACTTGAGTCCTGTGATACTCTGAAACTCTATTAATAAAGATTCTGAAATGCAAATATAAAATTAAAGCAGGCAATAATGCCAAGAAATCTGAAACTGGGCCTTGGCCAAAGGCATTAAAGAAACTCTTTAAGCCACCAAGTATATCACATGGTCTCTCAACCATAAGTAAGAAGAGCAATATTTCAATGCAACAACACTTAAGAGACATCAAAACACCAAATGCAGCCAAGACAAATGCAATGGGATAAATTCTAATTAGACTATTTTAAGAAACCATAACCCAAAGAGACAATACACAAAGAAAACTATTACAGTACAAGTGTTCCAGACACCAAGTTGTAATTCAAATCCAAACCAAATCAGTCAGCAACCGCTTATCTACGGCGCTCCCACCCCTAGAGTAAATGGTAACACCTATGTCACATACTTCTTTCATAACCAGAGGAATACTGAACAAACACCTCCCCTTGACAATTGTCCCAAAGACTTGTTTTACTCAAGGCAATCCAAAAGAGAGTGTTCTATGAAGATGGCACTAACCAGAACACAGCAATCCCAAGACAAATCACAAGGTAGAAGGAACACAAGTCCTGGAGTCTGGGATTTGTGTTACGGTCCTGTGTTAGAAGTGTATTGGTAATCCCAGAAAAATCTCTTCACCTCTCTGGGCCACATTTACCTAACGTCAAAAAATGGATGAACTGAACTTGATCACTGACACTGCTCTAAGATTTAGAGTTTAAATCTTAACTCTAATGTTTTCCTTTACATTGAAAATCCTAACCTAACAATTTTACTTTTAATTATACCATAGCTATTTTATTTATGAATATGGCTCCTTCTCCATTCTGGTCCAGGTGCCCCCGAAAACAGAGCATAAAGCCAAAGTTTATGTGGAATGTGCACTACCATATGTGAAAACGGGTTTGAGGAAAAAGGAAATGAGACAAAAGGGATGACAGCAGTAACAGCAAGTATCAGAGGATGCCAGTATCATTAACAATTGAGAGCTCAGTCTGTGGGACCAGGAGGGGAAAGTGAAAATATACCCCCTGGATCCCTGTCCCCTACGGATCAAAGACGCAGCCCACCAGACACCAACTTTCCACCCACCACCCGCATTTCAGAATAATATTCAAGTGAGCTCTGAGCAAGTCCTGAGGCTCCTCACACTTCAGCAGCACCTGGAAGCCCTGGGGAAGATAGGTGGGAGGCACCCTGTGTCCTACTGAGGTTGGCAACTATAGCTGCCCCCCAAGTCCAGGCAGAATGCATCACAGCAAGGGAAGCCAGAGAAGAAAAAGTAGCAAGGATTCTGGATGAGGTGAGGCCAAGAGGGTCTAAAGTAGCACATAAGACATGTCTCATATAACCCTGAAATGAGAAAAACCACATTCTATTTACCCTTTGTACTCTCCTGAAACACCAGGCTAGACATTCAGTCACCGGGTGTCTAACGCTCTGCAGATCCTGACTGCAGTCCGTACCTGAAAGTGATATCAGAACCTGGAGGAAATCTGAATGCTGAGAATACAGAGCAGTTGTATTTCAAGCCATAAGAAACTCTGGATTTTTCTCATCTCTTCCCAAGATTCTGAGATGGGTTATTCTCTTGTTGGTAATTTGAGCCTCTGGACTATAAATACTTATTTAGAAAAGAATGAAAATGTACATGAAAATATAATACTACACACACTCCACATCGATATTCTAGATAAATAAAACCTACCTCGAAAGTCCCAGCCTTCAAAAGGTTGACCTGGTCATGCTGAGAGAGATCTCTGAATCCAGGAATACGCTTTGCAAATTCCACCACTTCTTTCACTGCTGGGGTGAAGCTCATTGAAAATTCTTCCCAGATTTCATGCCCAGATTTATGAGGATCCACATATGGAGATTTACTCATTGGACAAACCTAGCATGCACAAAACAGAAAAACTCTTAAATTGTGAGATGGTAAAGAAACTTCAAAAGTGGCATCTCAGTCATTGGAAACCCCAATGTGAAAATAACTCTCAGACACAGAAAATCTACTAATAGTAACACTTTCTCTTCTTGCTACTTGCCTCATGTAAGAAAGCCTCATGCCAACCTGGTCTGAACAGCAATTAATGCATCATGAAAGAGGCAGCCTAAGCTATTTCAAAAACCTGTTGCATAGGTTTAAGAGTTTATTTTTTAACACTGCTGCCACCTTATGCTGGTTTTATAATTTTCAAACAAATTCATACATACTTTATTATCAATTCTATTCATCAGTTATGGCAGATATTATAATTACTATTTCTTAGATAAGGAAGTGAGATTCTAAGAAGTTTAGTTATTTCTCTAAATACAGCTAGAAGTCACAAGCCTAGAACCCAGTATTTAGTTAATATTTCAAAACTCACTTTTTTCCAAATGGCACAATTACAGTATTATAATTTCAAAGAAGGAAAGATAGTGAGATGCCTCACTTTTTTGAAAAGATCATTGACCTTTTATTTCATGAACAATGGTGTGACTAATGGCCTCCACTTGTTCAATTAGGAAACAGACGGGAGATACAAGGGGCACTTTCCATATAAGGATTGGTAAGGAAAACTAGGAAGCCGAACAAGGTATAAGAACACTAAACAGATTATGCACATTCACTGTATACTCTACTAGTAAAATCAGTCTTTAAATTTTCACTAAATCCATAGGAGATCCAGGAATGGGATGATTCTATAACCATGGAGAATACTACAAAATTAGAACCTAAATGCTTATAAATTTTTCCCTCAAGGTAGCCATTAAGTCTAATAAAACATAAGATCACCTTTCAGACCCATGGAATCAAGAAAAATCTAACAAAAGAATTGGGGTAGAGTCAGCTATTTTGAAAATGAAAAAAGAAGACTAATTACCTGGCTGTAGAAAATACCAAGCACTATCAAAGGACCTCATGATTTATACTGGAAATGGTGAAGTACTGCTGTTTTTGATGAAATTTTGTCTGAATATAAACACTGTACTTTCATTTAGACGTTGTATTTGATAAAAAAAAAAAGCTTGAATAATATGAGTAACATTAACTCATTTCATTAGGTGAAATCTGAGAAAATCCTCAGAAACTAGCATATTAAATTAAAATATTCCTAAATTCTCAAACAGTAAAACACCTATCCATGTTCTATATTCAAAGACCTTTTTACATCATAACGGTTAAAGAAAAACACTTCCCATAGAAATTAAAGGACTACTAACTGTGGCAAGCTAAATGATCAGCCCTTTTGCGAAAATCCCAAGTAGTATAAAAAAAAAAAATCCCAGTAAGATAGTGATTGATCAGAAAGCATAAATTTTGAAAGGATTTTCTAAGAATTAAAGGATCAATTCTACATGATCCATATTTTATTTAAAATTCTAATCCCAATCATAGTATCAATCAAATCACATGCTTGTACTTAGTTCTGTGTGAAATTAGGTCAATCAACAAATGATATTATTAGAAGTATTTAACCTAAAATATTACACAAAACTGATTCTGTAAGTCTCAAGTTATTTGATACCACCCCTGCCCCTGAAGTCCGCATACTCCCCCAAATAAAAGAAAACCTTCAAAAGCTTTCCTTGATGCAAATTGGGCAAAAAAATTGATTTCACTATACCAGATGCATTCTCCCTCCAGTGTTGCACAGGTAACTATTCTTGTTCTCATTCTGAGAAAATCCATCTATCGAAACTCTATCACATACTCGTTGAGTATAAGCATTGGAGAAGTTCATACAATGTCCATTTGCAATACAAATGGCATGCCCGTTTGGGTAATGCATTATGTTCCTCCCTTTATACTGTCCATTGAGGTGCTGCTGGCTCTCACTACATGGAAAATGGCTGCTAAGCCCACTGCCACAATGGTCATGATTTAAATTATATTGCTCCATGCTCTTGGGAATCCGTTCTCTCTGAGGCTGCATGGTCTCTGCTGAGTTTTCTCGCTGCTCCTGATTATACATAAAGGTATCCTTGTGCGCCCTGGTCACCATGCCAATCACTTCATCCTTTGCAAAATCAGAAGAGGGAGAAGAGCTTTTGATGTTTTCTTGTTCCAGCTGGGGCTTGGGTCGCAGCTGTTCCTGGGCTGGTAAGGCTGTCTGTTCATGATGTTCCAATGTGTCATTCTGCAAATGACCACTGAACTGGCTGTTCATCATAGTCTTCATTGCACTCTGCATTTCGATTAGCATCCTCTGTTTTTCACGCTTAGGAATACGACCAAACCGAACAGCTATTGAAGAAAAAGATATTTAACATCTGTATTCTAAATAAGACCTGTTTATACAAACGAATAGCACCAAATTATCTCTGTTAGCTATGGCCTCTAGTGATACAAATAAAAAATATCTTATGTTTCTGGCCCAAATTATTCTAAATTTGCTGGTTATATCTTTGATGTTACCACAAGAAGTAGGAGAAAATTTTTTCATTTTTCTCCCAAAACAGAGCTAAGAGAAGGCCTATTTCTTGGGTATATTAGAAGCAAAATTTTAAAAATTTGAAATTAACTAATAAAAATCAGTTTGAAGCAGATCAGCATTACTACACAGCACCTATTAACAAGGCTGAAGACTGTGTTCTTAAGAAGGCAAACGGGATTCAGCTGCCCCTAGCCATTGATGTTAATGGAACCTAGTAGGTACAAGTATTCCCTGAACATCTAACCTTTGTCAATTCATTTTTCTAACCCTATTCTCAAGACCCAACTATTAAATGATTTGCTCTTGGGGCGCCTGGATGGCTCAGTCATTAAGCATCTGCCTTCAGCCCAGGTCATGATCCCAGGGTCCTGGGATAGAGCCCCACATCAGGGTCCCTGCTCAGCAGGAGGCCTGCTTCTCCCTCTCCCACTCTCCCTGCTTGTGTTCCCTCTCTTGCTGTCTCTTTCTGTGTCAAATCAATAAAATACATAATCTTAAAAAAAATTTGCTCTTTCCTTTTACAAAAGCTTCTTAGAAGAGAAAATCTTTTTAAAAATTTTTTTAATTAAAAAAAACCCACAGCCAATAGAAATATAGTTACTGGAAATTTGCTGTATTTTAATTAAAAATCAATGAAACAAAAATTAAATCATTGATCCTCCATTATTTTAGAGGCCAAGTTTTAGAATGTGTTCTGTCTTCTAACATTCCTATCCCTGAGGGACAGAAAAGAAGAGCTTTCTAGTCTTATATTTATATGGAAATAATAATAATCCAATATATCCACCCAGCAAGAATGCCTTCCTAACCTAATTGTAGCCTCTGACATTATTGCTATCATGGACAATGTTATCACTTTTCACTCTACCTCTACTCCCTCCATCACAAATGATGGCCATTTTTGTTCTTTTGAGGAAATCACAATATCCACCAACTTTGGATCAGTACTTCGAGTAATATAAAAAAAAATGTTCAGGCAAATGAAATCCAAAACATCAACTGCTGAAATCCATTACTCACAAAGCTCTATTACAAACAGTACTTGTGTAATATATTAGAGTAACTTAAGGAACTGCTTAAGTGATGCTTCCCTAGATAAATGTCAGGTTCATTCTTAGCAATTCTTAATTAATCCTACTAAACTAATCCCTCTGAAAACCTCATACTCTTCTGTTATGTTACTTAGAACTGAATGAGACTATCCAAAAGCAATTTCCGTAAGCATAATAGAAGAGTCAAATTTTCCAGTGATGTCACCCACAGAAAATACTAATAGTCCCGCAAATTAACTTTTATTTTTTAAGGGAATGGATCATGCCAGAATTTAACAATCACCTCCACTCCAGACCCTACCGTTTCTTTCAATTTTGTATCTCTTTTCAACGTATTCAGAACCTGTGCCTTAAAAGCACATTACCATCTCAGAGCTAAGAAAGTCATAGAGATAATTCACATAGGAGAAATGGGTTCCTCAGGAACGCTAAGAAATCAAGGAGAAAGAGTCAAAGATTCCTATATCAAAAAAAAAAAAAAAAAAAAATGAGGGCGCCTGGGTTCAGTCGGTTAAGCCTCCAGCTCTTGATTTTGGCTCAGGTTGTGATCTGGGAGTCGTGGGATCAAGCTCTGTGTTGGGCTGGGCATGGAGCCTGCTTAAGATTCTCTTTCTCTCTCTCTTCTTTACCCCTCCCCACTCTCTCAAAAAAAAAAAAAAAGAGAAAAAGAGAGAAATTAATTCTTTTTTAGGAAATAAAGTATTCAAACTGTACACTAAAAAAGGGGGGGGAGGTTTACAAGAAGCCCCACAAGAGAGCCAAAAGCCGTTTTTCCAAGGTGATTAACACTAAAATTTAACTTTAATGAATTTACCATCTTACAAGGCATCAAAATGTGTTTTCTAAAATATGCTTCACTCTAAGCACAAGAAGGCCACTGGTAACTTGCCTACAGGTCCAGTTTATGCTGAGGAATAAAAGCCTAGCTCCATATGTTTTAAGAAGAATACTCGTTAAAGTGGGAACATACCATCTCTCGACATTCCAACAGACAGACACTTTTTGAAGCGACACTGCTGACATCTGTTTCTATTCATTCTCATTATAGAACAGTTTTCATTCTTCAGGCACTTCTTGTACTGAATGTTTTGCTGAATGCTTCTCCGAAAGAAACCCTAAGAACAAAGGAAGATGTACTCAGCCATTTAAAAACATCCAGATGAAATCCTCGTAAGTATTTCCCCCACAACTATCGAGTTATTTTACTGGCTACCTGGGAAATAATTCTGGCTTAGAACACAGGGATATATAACACTGACACACAGAATTTAACTGGATTCTTACTGTTATTAGTAAGCACCTATGCCTACTAGCCAAAACAAAACTCTTCTTCCTCTTCTTCCCTTTGGAGAATCTTGGAGCTTGCCAAGCACCCCTTTACCACACTTTACCCTGTTACCGGCCTCTGCCTGAAGCCACACTTTCCAGTCCAGACTTTAATCACACACAAATCCTAAAACTCTTAAAATATCAATGACTGATTTTTAAAGAGTTGACAGAGAAATGTGTTCCATAGCTATAATTCCCTCACTAGAACCAAGGACTCCATCAGAAGAGCTTGGTCTCTCCTGGATCATTACCTGCTGACACCAGCAAGGTCTACTTGCATGTGCCAGATGTCCCTGGGTACTTGTCAGCAACAGGTACATGTGATACCACACACCCATAGAGCAGTTCATGATCCAAGGAAAGACAGTTCCCAGCTAGATGGCTACAAATAACTGCCTTTACTATACAAACAATTTAAGAATATGCTCTGTGATGGGTCTTCAAAGAGCTCCAGCTTCATGTCTCAGGAAGAACAGAAAAGTGAAGAACACAATTACCAAAATTTTAAATTGCAGTTTCCTTGAATATCATAACTAACTACACATTTCATGAATCTATGTAATACTGAAATACATTTTAAAATTTTATTACTGCAACGTTATACTTGGACACTAAAACATCTGAAGTAGACACATCTCTAAGAGGATATAGAGCAATTAGGTACATTTTTCTAGGACACACAATTAGGATCATTCGTTTGTACTTTTGTTTCTTTAGCAATAAAGTGAAAATGATGCCTGCTCTAGAATTACTTCACATTTTTATTTAAAAAAAAAGAGTAAACAGTATTTACAGAATTTTTTAAAAGTGGAAAAGTACTACTTCTACATTAAATACTGATTAGTCTTGTGAAGTGACCCAGCCACTAAAAGCTACAAAACTCACAATTTATTCAGAGCTACCCTGGAAAATATTTCTTCTTCCATCATGTATATTCTTTATCTTGCTTACCCATCATATCTTGCCACACTGAGTTCCTGCAACTGGCTTTCAGTCAAAAAACAGCAAGAGCAAATGTCTTGGCCATATTAATTTTTGATACTCAGGATAAATAGTTATGTCAGATTTTTAAAAGAGAGAGAGAGATTCCCTGGATTTAAGTAGAAGGTATAGACTATCTCACTTGGAATTAGCTGACCCTCTAACCAAGAAATATTCAACGAACCTTAAAAATAAAATGAAGTTTCTCATGTGTTCAATTTATATTCAAGATTCTTTTACCCACTTGGCATTACTTCTGAAGATAACACATTTTTACAAATATGAAGGAATTATTCCCAACTCCTAATACCTGATATATCAGAATGTCAACATATTTGAGGAGACCTATTCAAAGTTTGGTTTAAACTAAGCCAACAAGGCAGCAGTGCCTTGTCTGTTTTGCTCCCTGCTATTTCCCCACTACCTGGAATAGTCCCTGAGGCATTAATGAATAAGCATCTGTGTACTTGGTTTCATACCATAATTAAGTTTGAGCGAGATAGCAAATTTATTCTAAACAAAATCTTAAAGAAAAAATATTTTCACCGAATTGAAAATATATTTTTCAAAACAAGTTACATTTATACACTACATAAAATGCTTAAAACTTTAAGAGTAGCTGCTCTCTCATCCTCCCAGGTTATCAGTTATGGAAATTAGCAAAGCTAACTCTAATTTCTTTAATCCCAGAATCAGTAGCTTACCTTACAGCCTTCACAAGCATGAACTCCATAGTGGAATCCTGAGGCCACATCCCCACAGACTTTACACAGTAGAACCATGCCACTAAATTCTAAGACACAAACAGACACAAAAGTATAAAGCTGGAAGAAAAACTTGAACTGTTTGTTTTCTTTCCAACTGATTCTAATTTATTTTATTCAACTTGTAAGTACTTTCAAAAGATACAAATCTACTTTTACAATGCAAAAGAAAAATCTTTACACCAAATTAACAAATCCAAAAAAATCTTAATTTTCTTTTAAACACAGTTTATGGGACTGCCAAAAATATCTCGGAGAGCCTGAAGATTTTAAACATACAATATAAATCTAGAGTTACTTTACACCATATATATGCAACCAGAACTAGAAACAATTCTCCTCAGACAAGACAGTCAATCAACAGAGGTATGAACACATGCCTCCACAGGCTGTGTACGACACTCCATTCAATTCACCTAACAGTCACCATTCCTCCCCTGTATCAGCCTATCTTACCTCCACATTCACTTAGGGGTCCAAATTCCACTACTCATTTAGTTATCCCAATGCTGCTTTGTTTTCTAATCCCCAATGTTCCTAGCTCCAACTTAATGAAAGCAAACCCCTTCCCACAACAAGTACTCTGTTCTAGAAACCAGATTCAGTACCAAGAGTCCAGAAGAAAGTCAACTGTGAAAAATGTGTAACAGGGGATACCCTAGAGGAAACATGATCAGGCAGAGTACAGGTCATACATCTTGCTCTGTAGCAAGAACCAATTTGACAGCCCCTAGGCTATAACTTTTAAAATCATCACTGATTTCTTACCTAACTACTAAACTATGATTACCCAAAAGGGGGTGAAATGACACCCAAATGAAAAACTAATAAACGCCACCTGCAATTAATGGCACCAACCTTTGAAAACTAAAGTAACTTACTTGTCACTCCACTATGACTCTTTGTCATCCCAGGTGCACTCGATTTGCTTGTTTTCATAGAACAATCTATTCGATCATTCTTCAGGATGCCTTCAATATTGGAGAGATCACCATTTTTGGGATTACCATTGTTATCAGAATTTGAGCTATTTGGAGAAGATGGAACAGAGGAGGAGGAGGACTGGAAACTGTTCTCAGAACCCTCACTGTGACAAGAGGCAGGGCTAGAGGCTGAGCTGGAAGAACTGATATAGGCAATCACACCTCCTAGAAAAGACGGGAGAATTCAGGTAATTAGATACATGACAATATATGTTTTCTATTTTTCCAAATCCTAATAGTAAAGTCACTAACTTTAGAAACAGGTTGCTGACTAAATATCCACTTACCCTAGAAGGAGAAAGTAACTTATTTCCTTATCTCCTATTCTTCCTGCTTCCACAAAGTTCGAAGCACAAATCATTTCCACTGATTCAAAAAATAAGAAGGTTCTCATTGGCTTAATTATTCTGAGCACACAAAGATCCAAACTAAAGCTTTGCATTTTCTAATTTTTTTTTTTTTTAACTAAAAGGAATGAAAAACTTTCCTAACTGACTACAGAGCTTAGAGTAAGCAAACTGTTTTTGTCAGGAAGAAGTCTGCTTCTGGTCCTCTCTTTGCCTCCTTCATTATAGTGACACAATCCTAGAAACAATGAGTTAATTTCCCTCCCCAGCACTTGGCTCAAACACAGGTTAACCAGCAACAGATGTAACATTTGGAACTCCAGATAATTTCTGTCAAAATGGGGAACCTTTAGTAGCAATTGCTCCCCGAATCTTTCCTGAAAGATCCCTGACAACTTCTATAATGATCCACTAATCACCAGTTCACACTCCCCCTTCTCCAACAGCTTCTGCCACCGGCCTTGCAGACACACTTATCTCTAAACAGCTCTTAAGGAATCCAGACTCACCACCTGTTCTTCTGACTTGCTATTTACAGTAAATGTTAAAAAGAGGCTGAAAGAATGTATGCTATAAGAGAATAACATTAAGGCTAACACTAATTCTCTCTCCATAGAGCTACTCTCAAAACACTACTCATGACCTCGCCAATATAAACTCCACAACCCTGGTGAAAACTGGTCCTGGCCTCTTAGAGACTATAAACCTCCCAGGTTAAGAAATAGTATTTAAAAGAGTATAATTTCAAACATCTTCCCTCAAAGCCATAAAATGCTGCAAGATAATCCCATAGCCAAATCCCAAGGCCAAACGAATTTGGATTTTTCCAAATCTCAGGCCAAACAACTAATTCTCAACTTTTCTGCCAAGATCTACTATGGTTTCTTTTCCTCTTTCTTCTATCATCAACAAACATTCGTGGGCTTTTTCAATACGCATCAGATACAAAATTATTCTCTTCTATCACTGTCCTGAGCTCTTATTTAAATCTATTGTTTACCTGTTTCCATCTCTATCTCAACTAGACTATAAGCACCTAAGTGCGCAGTGTCTCTTAATTTTCTATATATGCTTTACAAGTAATAAGCCTGCTATAAATATTTTTAAGACCTACTTCTCTGTCTTTGTGAAGCCCACATTTAATTACATTTGCGGGCGCCTGGGTGGCTCAGTGGGTTAAAGCCTCTGCCTTCGGCTCAGGTCATGATCCCAGGGTCCTGGGATCGAGGCCCACATCAGGCTCCATGCTCAGCAGGAAGCCTGCCTCCTCCTCTCTCTCTGTCTGCCTCTCTGCCTACTTGTAATCTCTCTCTCTCTCGCTGTGTCAAATAAATAAATAAAATCTTAAAAAAAATAAAAATAATTACATTTGGGACAGATCCCAAATATCATAAAATATTACTAGGAAGTCACAAAACAGGGCATTTCTGATAACAATCTGGGTAACTATACAGAGTAATAAATGGAGAGTTCTGCACATTTCCTAAGTAACAACTGCAATTTAAGCATTCACTCTGAAATAAACTTCTCTGCTAATGAGAAATGATTCCCCAATCTTTTTTTAGATAAAAGCCACACTTTCCACACTTTATAAGTCAACACGCGTGCACACACACACAACAGCAAAATGGTAAGGCCAAAACAATTCTAAAGAACAGAAAGACACTTCCACTTACACAGAAGAAAAAAATGGACAGAGGAATTTTAGGTCAGTTTTAGTCTGTCGTGTTGAAATAAGGTACCAGACATGTATTGAAGTACCAATTATACATATCCAGGACAGGAAGTTCCTGAGAAGTAAAGTAAAACCGTAACTCTTAGGGATTTTTGCTCAAGACCTAAAGGAGAAGTTAAAATAGCACCTACCATGCCAAGAAAAACACAACAGTGTTCATCATACACAAATTTAATATGCATAAATGCAACTAAATGTACTTGGATTTTGAAGACAAAAAATATAATGTGGAGAATTCCATCCACTTTTCCATTCATTAAGCATATGACTGCTATCAGTGTTGAAGTTGGAGGTGTGACTCTGGTCTTTCTAGACTAACCCAAGTCCCAAATGTTCTCTTGCCATGTGCTTATCATCTTCACAAAGGGAAGCCAGAGTTTTAGGATTAACATTAGATCTGCGTGCTCCCCACCTATAAACCAGTCATTCTCAAAGTGTGGTCTCTAGATCAAGAGCTTCAGTATTACCTGCAAATCTGTTAGAAATATAAGTTCTCAAACCCCACTCCAGATCTACTGAATCAGAAACTTCAGTCAACCTCTTGGTGAAACTGATACACAATAAAGTAGTTACACAGTAAAACTGGGACTGTCACAAGCCAATGTCTTTCATCTGTGTTCAATGGAAGAAAATGCAACAAAGGGATAATTTTTTTAATTTAAGATTTTAATTATTTATTTAAGAGACAGAGACAGAGAGAGCATGCGGGGCAGTGACCAGGAGGAGAGGGAGAAGCAGATTCCCCACTGAGCAGGGAGCCAGATGCTGGGCTTGATCACAGAACCCTGGGATCATGACCTGAGCCGAAGGTAGATGCTCAACCAATGCCACCCAGGCACCCCAGTGACCAAGGGTAATTTTGATAATAGAAATGTCATCTACTGCTAATTTTGAAAGCTCCTAAAACTCCAAACACAAGAAGGAAAAACTTCCTAAGTTTGCATTTATTCCCATTATCCAGAGAAATTATATAAAATATGTATCATGGGAACCACCTGGTACTTTTTCAAAATACATGTTTCCAAGGCCCTGCCCCAACTAGAGAAGGTCCCTCAGGAATGACCATTTTTAATTTTTAACAAGTTCCCCAGGCAATTCTTTGCACACTGAAGTTTAAGAATAGCTACAATCACTGAATTAAAGCACAAATTGGCTCATAATTTTAAAAGTTGATGCTTTCATTGACATAACTGCCTGAATGTCTTTAATATACTGTAAATCCAGAGAGAAACACTTCTAAGTTGGAAGGCTAGCAAATGTCATGTTACTGGGTAAAATCACTGTGCCATCTGTTTTCATAAAATTTTAGACATCTGAAATTCACATCAGAAATTCCAGGTATTAGCAAACCGTTACTTTTTTCATGTGTCTACACACTCAGAATAGAACGCAAAGGAAAATATTATTCTTAGTCTTCAATAAACTCCCAAAGGAACATCTCACAGCTATTTATCCTACCCAAAGTACTACCACTTTAGGTGGTAAATTCAATTCCTTACATCTCAAGATAGTAAAAGATGAGAAGTGATGGTTTTCTTTTCAGTAAGATTTTCTTAGGGCTAGCATTTGAGAGAGCCATTTATGTTCACAAGGTTTCTACCTCACCTTAGAAATGAACTTTAAGAAATCAGAGCTATCCCAATGGCTTAATAACAGTTTTAAAACACCAACTGGGGGGCGCCTGGGTGGCTCAGTGGGTTAAAGCCTCTGCCTTCGGCTCAGGTCATGACCTCAGGGTCCTGGGATCGAGGCCCGTATCGGGCTCTCTGCTCGGCAGGGAGCCTGCTTCCTCCTCTCTCTCTCTGCCTCTCTGCCTACTTGTGATCTCTCTCTCTCTGTGTCAAATAAAGAAATAAAATCTTTAAAAAAAAAAAAAAACCAACTGGGCAATAGAAGGTATTGGTATTAACTACCCAAAAGCACCTTCCTTTCAAAATCTCCAAAATCAAACCAAAGAAAAATTACTGAGCTACTATCAATCCAGTTAATACCCAATTCCTACCTTTAGGGAGTTTAACAATCCTTTTCAGCAAGCATTTGTGCCAGGCACCATGGTATCAAAGATGACCCATCTAGAAGCAGCTACATTCTCCAAGCAAGACCTTCTCAACACTGATTTAGTTGTCTTAGCAGCCACTCTTGCTACCAGACACCAATCTACTGACCTGATGGTTAGTAACCCAAACGGTTACATTTTAATTTCCTAGAAAGTTAAGGAGTACATCTAATAGTTCCTCAACCCACTGAAGAAAGGGAAGTGAAAACTCCAAGTCCTCAAGAACCTACTGCATACCAAGAATAAAGTGACACAATTTCATATCACATTTTGACCTCACAAGCATTTATTTCCATTATCCCATTTTTCGCAGGAGGAACTCAGAGCTCAGAGAAGTTTAAGTGGCGAGGCCAGGGGTTGAAGGCCAAGGCCAGAGTATATAGACTATTATCTCTTACTGCAAAGACCTGGGCAAGCAAGTCACTTTCAAACTCTCTAAAACTGAGTCACTTTCTATAAAATGGGAATATCTGCCAGGGTTATTACAAGACTGAAATGAAGTGGTGTTCATAAAAGGAAATTATTAAAGTGCTTTTTACATACATGATTTTTGATGATAGAGCAGGAAAGGTAAAATCCCCGAACCAGCAAGTCCCAACACTTCCAGAAACAGGCAGAATGTACTTCTTAGATGTCTCAAGCTAAAATTAGCTGAAGCAGTCTTCTCTATTTTTGGTTGGAAAAAAATCCCTGGAGCTGGGCCAGGTTCCCAGGCTAGGGCTTACCCAGTGGTCAACTTCAGACAAGCCAGAAGTCAATATCTAATTTTATACTGCTGGGAAGCACTTACTGTTCACCATATATTGTTTTCTTACCCCAATTCTAGGCTTGCCCATCACCAAAACCTTCTCACTCCCACTGCCCACCATCCTGGAAAGAATGCTTAAGTTCAACTCATGACTGTGCCTTGTGACTTAGAACAATACATATTTACCATCAAGAAGCTTTAGTCTTCTCATTTTAAAAGTAGGTTACTAATAATTTCTACTCACAAGATGGTAGAATAGATCTAATTGAAGCACTAACCTTTCAACTGTGTCCTGAACGTCAGGGCTCCAGAGAACAACATGGTCCCTTCCAGAAAAAGCCTTGTAGACCAACTGAGGAAACAGCTGTGTTAACTATTCACTCCCCTGCAATGTGAGCACTTGTTTCATACAAATTACTGTGAACTGCTGAGGATCACACAAGAGCACTCTAGAGGGCAAAGATCAAAAGGGGCAAACACAGCCAAGATGATAGAAAGTGAGGTCTTGAAGAATATGCAAATTATTAAATGATGCACCATGTAAGAGATTTAAAAAAACAAATAAAATATGGGATAACAAAACAATTCAGTCTTATTTTGTAAAACAGTGGGTTTTTTTCCTCCAAGTAAATTACCGGGGTAAGTGGGAGATGGGGAAGACACAAGTGTAATCTAGCGTCTGGGGAAAAAGCAGTTTGACTAGCAACAAGATTAAAAGAGGAATGACAAGATTAGGAGGCTTTACTGATCTTTTCCATCAACTATGACCCTATACCACTGCAAATCAAGTGGATCCACATAGTTATTTCCTTTACCCCCAAGAAGACAAGACCACCAAAATGTACACATGCTATCAAATGTTATGTGGGCTTAGACATAATACAGCACAGTAGCTTGTGCTCCCAAAGGGATTCTGTGGATTCAAAATCTGGCTCCAACACTTGCCTGGATAAGTTAATTAACTTCAATCTACTTAGCTGTTCATCTTCAAATGGTTAACAGTACCTGCCTTCACAGAATTAACCTGTTGTGTCAAAGTAGTGACACATGTAAAGGGCCTGGCACATAGTAAGTACTCAACCAATACTGTTGATTATTATTTTACCATCATACTTAAGAGTTCAATTAGAAGAGTTCAAACAAAATTAATCCTCCCTACCCTTTCCTCTTTCCTTTAATTCTGAGTGTGTCAGATGGACTCAGTGGTTTCCCTTGGAGGTTACTTCCACACCACCTTCTGAGTATCTTAACTCCCTTGACTAGTCAAGCAACTTGCTACTTCACTTCTAAGTCTTCCCATGGTTTTGCTGTTTCTCTCTCCAACTGACTTCTTTACAGTTACTGCTTTCTGACATTTTTTTTTCCAAGTTAAGAGAAATACAGGTTTGTAAAAACAAAAATGAACTATGTGGGAATGTTTTCCCAATTATTAAAAATGTGAATTACAGCTATGGTTATGAAGTTTGTGCAGTGAGTTATCATTTAAAGAACCTGGTATATTCACCCAAAATCTGTGACAGAAATGTATATAGTCAATTTCTGCCACTTCACTATTTCACATCTGCATTAGTCATGGATACGTAAAGACATAATGTCATGACAGATGAAATGGTCACTGGCTGAATGTGTTGTACTGATACAGTGATATCAACCAAAGGGATGGGTCGGTCAAAGGTGCACCACACAACACTGAATTTGGCCCCACCCTCGGAGCGAATTTGAAGGAAATTAAAGGGAATGCTTACCAATATTCCCTCTAACAGATATATGGCAGAAACTGTCAATGTACTGGATAACAGCTTGGAACAGGTTGAAAATGGAGCCAAAAGAAACAAGAGAAAATTTAAGATACCTGCTAATTCCTACACTTCACAGCAAACAACTATCTGCACAATGGATGAAACCTACCTTCAAAATAGTTCACATGAAAAGGTCCTAGTTGATTGCAAGGTTACTGTTGAGTCAGCAAAGCCAATAAGCCACAAAAGCACAGCCTGCCAGAGAATTCATTTGCAGCAGAATCCAAAACTTGGAACTTGGTAACTGTCCAATCATTTCTGCAGGAGCCTGTTCATCTCTGGGTGCTACAGCCCAAAGGGCAACAAGGATGATCATCAAAACAACATTGAGCAAGGACCAAGTAATGAGAACTGAAAATGGAAGAGTGGGTGGTATGTTCAACAGTTATCCAAAGGAAGTTTTATTATCTGTAGCTCCAAAAAGCAAGATTAACATCAGTGATACTGTTCCAGGAAGGTTCAAACCAGATGAAAACTTTCTAGCCTCCTGAGCTAGCCCACCTTACAAGGCTACAAATCCGGAAGAATTCATTCATGCTAAAAGCTGGGTTGAAAAATGCTGAACCTAATAATCTCTAAATTCTTATCAAGCAAAAGTTTAATTCCACAACAGATTACCCAATTTTTAAAAAACATCCTCAAAGGCTAAGCAGATCCAGGGATAATTAAAACACTGTTAGAAAATGTCTTTATTTTTACTATTGGTGAAAAACTCACATTTGTTTTCAAGGTATGATTTTAAAGTGTGTATAAATATAAAAACCTTTACTTAAAACTTTAAAAATATAAACAGACTTCTTTTTTAAATTCGAATTCAATTAGCCAATATACATCACATCATTAGTTTCTGATGTAGTGTTCAATAATTTATCAGTTGCGTATTAACACCTAGTGCTCATCACAAACTGAGGCTTCTTCTGTAACCTCACTGACCTCAGGTGTAAAGACCATAACTGAGGGCAGACAAAAGGCGAGAAGGGAGTACAGTATTGTTCTGTGACATTGTAACAGAGAAATGTAACTAAAAAGATATTGATAAAGCCAAATTCTGTTGATCAGGTTCAAGAAAGCTCGGCAACCAATACGTTTTTAAAATCAATTTAAATAAACAATGACCAGTCCGTCCTAAAGTCCCGAGGTCACTTAGGATCACCTGAGTCAACCCGACCCTACGTGAGATGAATGATTGGCTATGGGTGTGACCTATAGGCTCCCAGCCCAAGGAGATTTTCGAGGCTTTTTTATGACTGAAGATGTGTAAGAGAGGTCACGTCCAAGAGCAACCATTTTTCCAGGAAATACTGAAGCAGCAACATAACAAGGGCGGGTGCGGTCCCTGCTACCAGGTATTGCTGGGGATCTAAGCACCACAGAGCTCCGAAGGGTCTCGCTTTGGGAAAGCACCGAGTCTTCCCTCCCAAGAAACCTCTCTCCGCCTGTGGCGTACTCCGGCCGCGCACTTCTTCCTCGGTATCCGCCAGGACCTGCGGCCAGTGCAGTCCGCCTGGCCCCGGCTCCGCGGGTCGGAGTCACCTCCCTGACGCTGGGGCGGCAGCGGGTGCACTGCGGCGTCCGCACCCGCCTCGGGGCCGCCCGGGCACGGGGTTCACCGCGGGCGCACGCGCGGCCTCCTCCGCAGTGTGCAACCCCGCGGGGGAGGAGGGAATCGCGGCCACGTCACAGCCCGGAGGGTTCCAGAGGGGCGGGGCCTCCAGGGAGGCTGCGGCGCTCCCCGCCGGCGCGCGCGCCCCCGCCCCCACGTGTCCCTGCGGCCCCGGGGAATGTGGGTCACCGAGCCGAGCGGCCTCACGTGTCCCCGCCCGCCGCCGCCGCCTCAGCGCCCATTATGTAATGCCGCGTCACGCGCCCGCCCAGCCAACCGGCGCCCGCGCGCCGCCGAACGTAAACACAGCGCGCACGTGGCTCGCCCGGCCCGGGCCTGTG
>LNAC01000262.1:1699491-1729920 GCA_002007465.1 Ailurus styani | reverse complement strand
CCTCCCTCCGCCCGCCCGGCGGCCGGCCGCCGCGGCGACTCCGCCCCCTCCCCGCCGCCTCCTCTCCCGTTCCCTCCGCTTGGCTTCCTGTCTTCGTTCCCTTGCCCCCTTGCCCATTCCTTCCTCCCCAGACCCCTTTTCCTCTTTCCCCTCCTCCCACCCCTCCAGGCCGGCCTCCGGTCTCGGACTGGGAGTCCCCTCCACGTCCCCTTCCTCATTTCCCCTCTTCCGCGACACCTCAGGTCACCTCGGAGGGTTACCGGGGATCGCCCAAAGGCGCCAAACAAACCGGCCTTTCGGAACCCCGGACTGGGCCAACCCCTGGCCTCCCCACAGGTCCCGCTCTCCCCCCACGCCCGTCCCCGCCCTCAACAGACCGTTAAACGCTGGACACTTTGCGGGTAGAGCCCTGAAATTTCTCTTCAGTCTACACCCTTTGGGTTATTTCATTCGATCCCAGAGCTTAGATAGATCTGTGTTCTGAGGGTTGCCAGATTTGCATTTCAAACCGAGACCTCTCTGAGCTCCAGATTCCCAGTCTTGGCATCCCGTCTGATTATGCCCCCTTGATGTCCCTTAAGCATCTTAAATTTGAGGTGTAGACAGACGTATACATGTGTCAAGACTCAGTGAATGCACACTTGAGATTTGTGTATTTCACCTTGTATATAAATTTTACACCAAAGGAAAAAACTGGAAATAAATGACATGTATGCTGAAGTATGCAGAGGGAAGCGCATTGATGTCTGCAACTGAAACGTATTACAGAAGAAAGATGGGCTGCTTGCATGGATAAATGGATAGAAGTATGTTAAGACGGTAGTTGTAGATGTTATAAATGGGTATTCATAAAATTATTTTCCAATTTGCTCTTTGAATATGTTCAGTACAAAATGTTGGGGGAAATTTAATGTGTAAAACAGTTTTACGTGTGCCACACTCCTTCTGCCCCCCAATCCATCTCACAGACACACACACACGCACACAATTTGTTCCTTCTCCATCTCAATCTTTACTACATGGCAAATCTGCCAGTTCCTGAAACCAGCAAATTGCATTTCTTCTGTCCTGCGTGTGTGTGGGTGTGTGTGTGTGTCACTTTGCCTTATATACCCTATTTAATAAATTAACAAACCTGAGCTATTCTACCTTCATATGTCTCCAATTTCTATGCTTCTCTCTATCAACATTGCTGTTACTCTAGACCAAAGGACCATCATCTCTTGCCTCGGCTACGGTAATCGTTCCCCAGCTGGGGAGAGGGGCCATTCCTTGCATCCACCTACAGTCATTTCTCCCTCTCAGAGTGTCATTTTTTAAAATGTAAATGAGATCAGATTACTTGGCTCAAAACCCTCCAAATAGCGTCCTATTGCACTTTGAGGAAACTCCAGAGCCTTAGCCTGACCTGCAAAGCCCCACACAAACTGTAGGCCCTCATTCTCTTTCTAAGGTTTGCCTGCCACCCCCTCCCTCCCCAAACACTGTTCTCTAACCACAGTGCTCTCTTTTCTTCCCTACCTCAGGGCTTTATCACTCTGTGTGATGCTGATGCAAGATTTCCCCAGGCTACACTTTGTAGCTTGCTTTTTCATTTTATTTATCAACCACCATCTGTTTCTGAGGCCAGTATGAGCAGTCTAGAAAGAAAAAAAGAAATCATAAAAGAGGATACCTCTCTGAAAAGGCTACATACTGTATGATTCCAACTATATGACATTCTGGAAAAGGCAAAGCTATGAAGTGAGTAAAAATATCATTGATTGCCAGGGGTTGGGGAGGCAGAGCAATGAAAAGGCAGAGCACAGATGATTTTTTAGGGCAGTAAAACTGTTCTGTAGGATACTATGATGGTGTATATGTGTCCAATGTACAACCAAGAGTAAACACTGTTATAAACTATAGACTTTGGATAATTATAATGTGTCAATATAGGTTCATCAGTGGTAACAAACGTACCCCTGTTGTATGGGCTATTGCGGAGGGGGGGGGCTGTGTGTGTTCATGGGGACAGAATGCAGACAGGAACTCTCTGTACTTTGTTTAATTTTGCTGTGGATGTAACACTGCTCTAAAAAGTAAAGCCTATTTTAAGAGAAAGAGGATACTACCATTTAAACTTGAAAAAGAGAAGAGTGGAATTGAAAATAAGCCATTGCAAAGGAATGTCCCTTAAGCATCTTAAATTTAAATAAATTAAATAAAATCTGTGTCCATGAGCCTCGTGTTTTCAAAAGGTCACCTCTTACCTGAGAGGCTTTGTAGATAACTACCAGAGGCTATAAAACTAGAATCCAGGTCAGTGACCAGCCACACCATTGGCCACTGGAAACATTAGGTTCATCAGGGCCAGTGGAGGATGCTGAGCAGCATCCAAGTTGGACAATCCCCAGGGTGCTGTAGCTGCAGTGGAAATTGCCTTTTGCTGCTCTCATTCCAAGGAACCTTACATATTAACCCTGTAGAGTCCATGGCTCAGTCTGTAGGGATTTCTGCCTACTCCACGTTGCTTGTTCCTCTGACCAAAATAATAACTCTACTGAATGAAGACTGTGTCCTCAAAAGTCATCCGTTAAAAAATGCAAATTATGAGGGTTACTGGGAGGTGGAGGGTAGGGATAGGGTGGATGGGTTATGGACATTGGGGAGGGTTTGTGCTTTGGTGAATGCTGTGAAAGATGTAAACCTGATGATTCACAGACCTGTACCCCGGGGGCAAAGAATAAAAAAAATAGATGAATGGATAAAGAAGTGATATATATATACACATATATATATATAAATTTTAAAAAATGCAAATTGAGGACCACCTGGCTGGCTCAGTTGGTGGAGCATTTGACTCTTGATCTCAGGGTTGAAGACTCAAGCCTCTGGTGGGTGGAGAGATTGCTTACGAAATAAAATCTTTTTTAAAAAGGCAAATGATTTCCTGTGAAAGCTTCCTCATTAATCCTTATATTCCACTAACACCAGGGTCCTGGGAAACTGAACTCAGGTTAGGTCGATCTGGTTGTAGATAAAGAGAAGAGCCTAAATATTAGATTCCTCTAGTCCTCAGATCCAGTAAAACAGATCAAGTGAGGTATTGCAGTATGAGGACCTTGATGAAAGAGAGGTATTAGGAAAGAAGATGGATTTTTTTTTAAGTTAAAGCCAGTTAAAAACGTCCAAGATCATTCCTCATTTTAAAATGTTCTAATGACTATTACTAGTTCCTAAGGCCATAATAACGTTCCACTCTGTCTTCTCTATGCCCTGGTTCACCAGATCTCAAACGTTTTGATTTATGCTCTTACAATGATTAAAGACCACAAAGGGCTTTTTTGTGGGATATATTTATCCATAGTCACCTATGAGAAATGAAAACAGAAATGTTTAAAACACAAGAATACACAGCATAGACGTGACACAGCTGTGGCGTCATCACATGTCAGTGACTTTGGGGCTTTCCTCTGCCACAGCAAATTGAAATTGCCGGGCATCATGATACTTGTGATGTACTTTCTTCCGGGCTCTTTTTTTCTTTACTATTTCCGTCAAAGGACTAGCTTCTGTATCATCTTTCAAATCTGCATCAAAGTAGGTCTTTACTGTAAATTCAAAAATTTGTCTATACTTATTTTTTAACTAGAAAAATAATTTAATCAGGGTGCATGAGTGGCACAGTCGGTTAAGCCCCTGACTGGATTTCAGCTCAGGTCATGATCTTGGGGTCCTGGGATTGAGTCCCATGTCAGGCTCCATGCCCAGCATGGAGTCTGCTTGGAGTTTCTCTCTCACTCTCTCTCTTCCCCTTCCCCCCAAATAAGTAAATCTTTTTAAAAAATTATAGCTAATCAACATTCAATTATGACATACATGTGTATCACTAGATAAATCATATTCTCATTTTATGTCTTCACAAAATATTCAAATATAATATCTCTGTGCATAGAAAAAATATCAACAAGATCAGTGATGTGTTTATGTGCAATACTAGAAATGACGCACACATCCAACACACACTATAATACGATAATATCTTACAAGATGCACTAGTTAAAGTGAAATATAGTCCTAGCAAAAGACTCAACTTTGTTTAACAGAAAAATATGTTTACACTGTTCCAGTTTTTAAATATAAATTTTAAAAAGATTTTTTTAATTAGACAAAATTGAGGCATCTCATAGCTCAGTCTGTTGAGCAGCCAAGTTGTGATTTCAGCTCAGGTCATGATTTCAGGGTCATGGGATCAAGCCCTGAGTTGGGCTCCACACTCAGCATGGAGGCTACTTGTCCCTCTCCCTCTGCTCCTCCCTGCGCTCATGTTCTCTCACTCTCAAATAAATAATAAAATCTTTAAAAAATTAGATAAAATTTAAATTTAGCCCCTCGGTTACACAAGCCATGTTTCAAGTGTCATGTAATAGTAACCATACTGGTCATTACAGATTTATAGAGCCTCTTTCTGAGTCAGTATGGTAAGTTATCATTCTAGGAGTCTGTCCATGTTGTATAAGTTTTCAAGTTTATTGAAATAAAATTCTTCATATTCTTTTATAATCTCTTTAATCTCCATCAATTCTAGTTTCTCATTCTTAATTTTGTTTGCACTTTTTTTTTCTTTAATCAGTCCTATTGGAGATGTATCTATTAGCTTCCTCAAAGATTTAATTTTTGGCTTTATTGGTTCATTATTTTTGTTTTCAACTTCACGAATTTCTGTTCTTTATCTTGATCTCCCTTCTTCCATCCACTCTGATTTCTCTAACATCTTAATTTGGACATTTATCTCAGCAATGTTGCTTCAGTTGACCAGAGTCAGTTTCTCTTATAACTAAAGAAACCTCATTGGTAAAATTGCTTTAATCATTCTCACCTATTATAGGGATTATTCCAGTTACTACTGCAGTGTAACAAATTACCCCAAAACTCAGTGATTTAAAATAACAGCAATCATGGGGTGCCTGGCAGGCTCAGTCAGTGAAGCATCTGACTCTTGATCTTGAGGGTTGTGAGTTTGAGCCACACATTGGGTGTAGAGATTATTAAAAATAAAATCTTTAAAAAATAAAATAAAATGGCAGCAATCATGTTATTATCTCTGCTGGCTTTATGAGTCAGGAATTTGGGGAGCTCCTGGCTGGGCATTTATGACTCAGAGTCTCAACACTGGCAGACAGTAGGCAGAGCCAGAACAGCAGAAGGCTGGAGCAGTGAGGGTCTGGTCCAGCCTTTCTTCAGTGATTGCAGAGCTTCTCTACATTGTCTCTATATATGGGCTACTCTGGAGTCCCTCACAGCTTGTTGGCCTCAGGACAGTCAGACTAACTTACAACAGAGTAGGCCAGGGCTCCAGTGCAAGCGTTCCAGGGAATTAGGCAGAAGTTGTCTCAGACTTTCCTGATCAAGCTTCCAAAGTCAGGCAACATCAGTTTCACTGCAGTATTGGTTTGTAGCAAGGGAGTTACAAGCATACTCAGTTTGGAAGATAGGGCATATAGACCTCAATCTCTTCTTAAGAGGAATATCAGGTCATATTTTGAATAGCATGTGAGATGGAATATATTGTTGCAGCTACCATTGTTCAAACAGGGTACAATTTTAAAGAAAAACACACATACACAGTCCATCTTGATCTGAATACCACATTACAGTGTCAAAAACTTAAGATATACTTCTCGGGGTAAGGATTTTCATCCCCTCTACCTGGTAGCATTTTCTACATGTTGGTGTAAGGAGAAAGGATGCTCCAGAGAAAAGAATGAAATAACAAGTGGGTATGGAAAGACCTCCACTCCACAGGATGGTTGCACTCCATTCTTTTATTCTCTGTGCAGCTGAAGGCCAATAGAATAACATTCCAAATACAGACCTAGTCTCTTGTCTATTGTAAGTCCTTTATTATCCACCATCAATAATATCTTATGGCATTGGAATGGGACTGCTTCCTCAGAGGAGAATCTAGTAGGAGAAAGGGTTATGTCTACATGTGATGAGTGCAATCTGTACAACATTACATGGAAACCCTGGTTGAATTTAAGTCCTCCATTGATTTAATAACATACTAAACAGAAATTTGGGGGGGACATAAGAATGGAAATAAAGGAAAAAGTTGCATAGCTGTGCAACAAACTAAAATGCTGTAAGAAATGTTTGAGTACTGAGCATTATCTTCAATACTCTTTATCACAGTTTGAAAAAAAATCTATTATACTTCCTCTGGGGGAAAAAAAGAAGCCAAAAGCATCAGATACAAAGAGCTAGCTCTAATAATAGAGCATGCTATCTCACTAAAGGAACAACACATCTTGCTGACTTTCTCACTCATCTTTCCATCTGATCTTCCTACTTTTGAAAACTCATCTGAGAATCCCTCCCAGCAGTGGAGTCTGTCCTAGTGTGACCCCCCATTAACTGAACAATCTCCTAAGTTCTCTATCCCAATTTATCAGCAACACTCAGCGAGTTCTTAGAGGCTTATGTGTCTCCCTTTCACCTAGACCAGTGGCTCTCAAAGTGTAGGTCACTGGATCAGCCGCAGCAGCACACCTAGGAACCTGTTAGAATGCAATTTCTTGAGCTCCACC
Source organism: Ailurus styani (assembly GCA_002007465.1). Classification (NCBI taxonomy): domain Eukaryota; kingdom Metazoa; phylum Chordata; class Mammalia; order Carnivora; family Ailuridae; genus Ailurus; species Ailurus styani. Next base: position 1,723,351 of record LNAC01000262.1, on the reverse strand, counting down.
CCTAATGAATCAGAAACTCTGCAGCTGATGCCAGCAATTTGTGTTTTAACAAACACTCCAGGTGATGCTGATGCACTCAATTTTGAAAACACTGCTTATGAAGCCAGTAGCATCCACCACCAGGGAATTGATTGGTCCTGTATTTCAGGGCTATAGGGCCACGTGACTAAGTGTATAAGGCCAGTGGCTGCCTCTTTCCAGATTCTTTGCACCATGTCCCCAAGTGAGCAGGATTTGTACCCTGTAATATGTATATAATATGACAGGATGTTATACGGCTGGGTAGGATTCTAAATACAAAACTCACATTGCATGGGCTTCTGATTTCAGTTCTTTCTACAGACCTGGATGAATTTCTGCCCATAGACTCGAGGAGTAAACTGCTAGTCTCATGAACTGGTATGCTTACTGCTAGCAAGTCTTTACTAATTACCTATAGATTTATTTATCTATATTCTAGAAAGTAAATGTATTCCTAAGGCTTAGACACTTCTTTCTGGCTGTGCAGGAAAAGCAAAATGTCTTAATAGTGGTAACAATAGGATTGTCATGTAAACCATAATCAATATCCAGGACCGTCTCTTACCTTCTAAATCCATATAAACTCATTCCTCCTCCTCATGATGTAGTTCTATAAAAGAATATTGCAGAAGGAATACCTTACCATTTGCATCATAATCAAGAGACTGCATACTGATTTTTCATATATATTTTAAGGCAATATTTTGGGACATCCAAAGACTTCACAATTTGTGACTAACATGTTAGACGTTTGGACTAGTAATGATCTTTTTTTAATAAAAACAATCCCACAGCATTTATTATCCTCTGGTAATAACATAAAAGTAATTAAAACAATATGAACAAATGTTTTAGAACTATACTCCCAACAAAGGACATCTAAAAAAACAAACTACGTGGCCTTCTCAAGAATTTCTCACTTCATTGATCATTTCTAGTTGAAGACACTTTGGAACAGGGTAGTATTATCTCCTTTTAGCATAATTCAACCTAGTTGTTTTCTTGACTTTGTTTTAGAATGAATCTCTTCGGCATCATCTAATACGAGGTTCATGTACTCATCAAAACCAAAGATACAGCCCTTTATCCACACGTTCACTTGCTCATAAAGCCACACCTGAATTTGAGATCTATTTTGCAAGTATCTGAAGATGAGGTTGATGGGCTGAACCATCACCTTTTGCACTTTTTGGCTCTGGCCATGGTACACTATGGTGAAAGTCAACCTAGTAATGATCTTTTATGTAAGGGTCTTCTCTCAGTCTTGGGAAAGAGGCCAAATGTAATTTTTTTAGATTAAGCCAAGAGGCATATTAGTATTTTTTTTACTACCTAACTATTCAAAGTGTAGTCCTGGACCAGAAGCATTAGCATTATCTGGGAGCCAGAATCTCAAATCCCACCCTAGTTACTGAAGCAGAATCTGCATACTAACAAGAGATCCAGGTGACCCATCTGCATAAAAAATTCGAGAAGCCCAGCAATACTATACCCGGGAGACAGAGGCTTTGCAGCAGGAGTATTCTCTGGAGGGAAGTGGTAGGCAGCCTTTGCAAGATGTCCCCCAGTGACCCTTGCCTCCTGTTATTCACTCCCTTGTGTAATCCCCTCCCCTTGAGTGTAAACTGGACCTATGAACTGCTTCTAAAAATAGACTACGGCAGGGACACCTGGGTGGCTCAGTCGGCTAAGTGGCTGCCTTCAGCTCAGGTCATGATTCCAGGGTCCTGGGATCAAGTCCCTGATGGGGCTCCTTGCTCAGAGGGGTGCCTGCTTCTCCCTCTCCCACTCCCCCTGGCTGTGCTCTCTCTCTCTCTGATAAATAAATAAAATCTTTAAAAAAATAATTAAAAAATAAAAATAGACTATGGCAAAACTGATGATATGCCACTTTTGAGTTTATGTTATAAAAGACTGAGACATATCTTGCTCACACTCTCTCCCTGGCTCTTCTTACCTGCTTACCCTGATCAAGCAAGCTGCAGGGCTATGACATGCCCTGGAGAGATTCATGTGATAAAAAAAGTGAGGGTGGCCTTTGGCCAGCAGCCAGCAAGGAACAGGATCTTGCCAACAAGCCCATGCATGAACCTGGAAGTAGCTCTCTGCCCAGCTGAGCCTTCAGACAACTTCAGCCACACCCAACACCTTGACTGTGAGATACTAAAGCAGAGAACCCAGCTAAACTGCATGCAGATTTCTGACCCACAGAACTGCGAGATAACAAATGTTGTTTTAAGCCTTTAGGTTTTAGGGTAATTTGTTACTCAGCAATGGATGATTAATAATGAGCAGGAACCAGTAGATCAAGGATCAAAAATTTAGATATCATCCAGACTCCCCAGAAGTCACAGGGATCTAACTGACAGTTAGATAAATAAACACCTATAGGCAGAGTAAATACCTAAAGAAGATTATCACTGAGTCCAAGATGAGTAGTGAGACTGAAAACTGGGATTGATTTAAAGTTCACAAAAGTGAAGCACCAGGGGCCATCCAGCACTCTACAATGAAGCTTTAAAGTCAGTGGGGCTCCCCAGAGCTCCCCAAGATACACACACACACAAACACACGTGCGTGCACACACACACATGCACACTCACACATGGTATCTAATCAGCTTTTAATTTTTTTAAAGATTTTATTTATTCGTTAGAGAGAGAGAGAGAGAGCACAAGCAGGGGGAGTGGCAGACAGAATGAGAAGCAGGCTCCCCACTGAGCAAGGAGCCCAGTGTGGGACTTGATCCCAGGACCCTGGGATTGTAACCTGAACCAAAGGCAGACGCTTAATGGGTGAGCCACTCAGGTGTCCCTCTAATCAGCTTTTAGTGCTTCACTCAAATATAAACAGATAGCAATGGCTCACTAGACTTTGAGGGAAGATTCTACCATGATGGAAAGAAAACAGAAACTAAGAAACAATACAAGAAGCAATTTTCTTTGTTATTGGAAAGATAAGAAAAGACAGAGCATCCACGAGAGCAGGATGCTACAAAAAAGGAATACAAAACACGTAAGAGATCTTGAAAATTAAAGGCAATTTACAAAATAGAAAAGTATTAGAAAAGTTAGAAGTCGAGGAAATCACCATAAAGCGGAACATAAAGACAAAAGATGGACATTAGAAATTATTATTATTTACTTATTTATTTTTAATTTTTTAAGTTTTATTTGTTTAAGTAATCTCTACGTCCCATGTGGAACCTGAACTCATGACCCTGAAATCAAGAGTCACAGTCTCCACCAACTGAGTCAGTCAGGTGCCCCTGCAGTGATTATTTTTTAAACTTTTTTTTTAAAGATTTTATTTATTTATTTGACAGAGAGAGAGAAATCACAAGTAGGCAGAGGCAGGCAGAGAGAGAGGGGGAAGCAGGCTCCCTGCCGAGCAGGGAGCCCGATATGGGCCTCGATCCCAGGACCCTGAGATCATGACCTGAGCTGAAGGCATAGGCTTTAACCCACTGAGCCACCCAGGCGCCCTATTTTTTAAACTTTAAGATTAATCCAAGAGCAGGAGTTGCAGAATGAAAAGTATCAAGGAAATAACTGAAGAGAGTTTCCCTAGAATTAAATGAAAGGGTTTCCAGATTAGAATACACACAGATTATCCTGCACAGCTAATGGGGGGAAAAAAAAAAAAAAAACAAAAAACTTCAAGGCCTGGCAAGATGAAATGTCAAAGCATCAGGCATAAAGAGAAGATCATAAAAATACCCAGAAAGAAAGATCAGATCACATACAAAACAATAGAAATCTAAATGTCATCAGACTTCTTAACAGCATCACTGAATGCCTCAGGAATACCTTCTAAATTTTGAGATAAAAATCTTTACCTCAAAACTCAGCCAAACTGGGGCGCCTGGGTGGCTCAGTGGGTTAAGCCTCTGCCTTCGGCTCAGGTCATGATCTCAGGGTCCTGGGATCGAGCCCCACATCAGGCTCTCTGCTTGGCAGGGAGCCTGCTTCTCCCTCTCCCTATGCCTGCCTCTCTGCCTACTTGTGATCTCTCTCTCTGTCAAATAAATAAAATCTTTAAAAAAAAAAACTCAGCCAAACCATTAGTCAAATGCAAATGTGGGATAAAGATATTTTCAGACAGGTAAGTGTTCAAAAAACTCCCCTTTTATATACCTTTTCTTAGAAAGTCACTGCAGTGGTATAACATAGACTGGGAGAATAGAGGGAAGAGAAGCGTGCGTATTTTATGTGTGTGTGAATGCACAAGCATGTGCGTGGGCTAACACACCCACACATGTGAGAGGTACTGGATAAAGGAATGTGTGTGACAAAGAAGTGTTATTTAAATTCTCATCTTCCATAATAGCAAGTCAATAGATAATACCTAAAACTTATGAAGAAAAAAATAGCATTTTAAGGATCTCATGAAGGATGGGGAAGGATGGGACAGGGAAGCACTGTTACTCATTGTAAACCTTATGTTACTGTTTGACTTCTAAAATTGTGTGAATGTATCAGTTTGATGAAAATAAAAATTCCTTTGAAAGCAAAAACTGAGGGCACCTAGGTGGCTCAGTCTGTTGAGCATCTGCCTTCAGCTCAGGTCATGATCTCAAGGTCCTGGGATCGAGCCCCACATCCGGCTCCACGCTCAGCACAGAGTCTGTTTCTCCCTCTCCCTCTGCCCCTCCCCACCACTCATTCTATCTCTCTCACTCTCTCTCAAATAAATAAATAAAATCTAAATTAATTAATTAATTAAAACAAAAAACGGGTTGCCTTGTGGCTCAGTCAGTTAAGCGACCGACTCTTGATTTCAGCTCAGGTCATGATCTCCCAGTCCTGAGACCAAGCCCGACTTGGGCTCCACAGTGGGCGAGCATCTGGTTGAGATTCTCTCTCTCCCTCTCCCTCTGCCCCTCCTCCTCCACCCCTGCTTCAAGGAGAGCACACACTCATGCACACATGTGTGCCCTGTCTCTCTGTCTCTCTAAAAAAAAGCAAAAATCGTCCAACTCCCCTTAAACACCACAGTCTTCGAAAATAATACAAAATATCTACAGCTGAATTACAGTTGCTCTTAGGTGTCTGAGCTGCTTTTTCACTGGACCCATGTCTGGTCAGAATATTACTAATAAAACTGTCTCTTTCTCTCTTCCAAATTAAAAGAAAGAAGAATGCTTTGAACCTACAATTCCATTTCTAGGAATCTATGCTAATAAAATAATCCTAAATATATAAAAGTCTTTACGTGAGACAATATATGGCACTGTTTATTACAAAATTGGCCAAATTACCCAACCAAAAGAAAATTCCCCTTGGCCTTTAAAAAAGAGTATTTATGAAGATGAGGCAATAATGTGAAAATGTTGATAATCTAATGTTGTGTGAAAAAATCACTATGAAAAACTGCATATAAGGTAATATTAACAATTAAAAAATAACAATTTTTTAATTCTATGCATTTAAAAAAAGACTGGAAGAACACACCAAAAGGTTTAGCAATTGTTTTGTTTTGATGATGATAGTATAGATGATCTTTTTTTGCTTTTACTTTGTGCATTTTCAAAAAATCTTAACATTTTTGTATAATATTATAGTGAAAATACTTGAAAATGTGAATAAGATTAATATTTATGTTAAAAACATTTTTGGAGTTTACCATTTTGATGCCGCCAACTTGGCCTTAATGTTTTTATCCAGTGAATTTTTTTAATGGCAGTCATTTCAAATTTACAGATAGTTGACTCTTTGACAAGTTTATGAATACAAACATTTTAACTACAATTACTTCAATACTGATAAATTTTCAGCAAGAAAGTATTAACTAGAGAAATCCAGCAGGCCTATATGACTTGAATAATTTATTATTGAACAAATCAATAAATGATCAATTTTTTAATATGGTGAAGTTAAACTATGTGAAGTAGTTCCCATTTTCATTTTCGTTTGTTGGAATTCTTTTCATAAACATCAAACTTTTCCCTAAAATTCTTATTAAAAAAGAGCTGATTCATTGATCCAATTTTTCTTCTTTCTTCTTCTTTTTTTTCCCCCCATTTGGCCAATCACAGCTTCGACCATTAAGCTTTCCTTTTTTTTAAAAGATTTTATTTATTTATTTGACAGAAAGAACGAGAGAGCACAGCAGGGGGAGAGGCAGAGGGAGAGGGAGAAGCAGACTCCCTGCTCATCACCTTGGGATCCCAAGACCCTAAAATCATGACTTGAGCTGAAGGCAGATGCTTAACTGACTGAGCCATTCAGGCGCCCCCCATTAAGCTTTCTTTCAAGAACTTATTTCTTCCAAGTCCATCTGCCTTATCAAATTTTGCAAGATTTAATCAATTTGCCAAAATTTAATTCTATTATTTTTGAGTCAACAACAAATCTTACCATGTTTAATTTTAGCCATTGTCAGTTTTATTTTTACTGTAATATTCATTATGAATTTGATTTTTTAAAGCCTTTTGGCTTCTGCTTTATTAACAAAATCTAAGTCATGAAAAAATGTGATAAATTCTCCTCAGATATTTCAGGATTAGTACAAGGTTCATGACTGGGTTACTCCACTGTTGAACAAATATCCCAATCATTTTTCCCATTTTGAACCGAGTCTCCAAGCTGCTGATCAAGAAAAAGGTAAAGTCCCAGTCAAAATGTCCTACTTCATAAAAATCAAATAACTAGAAATGACAGGATAATATTTATCATTAGCACTTTTATTTTTTTAAAGATTTTATTTATTTATTTGGCAGAGAGAGATCACAAGTAGGCAGAGAGGCAGGCAGAGAGAGAGAGGGGGATGCAGGCTCCCTGCTGAGCAGAGAGCCCGATGCAGGTCTCGATCCCAGGACCCTGAGATCATGACCTGAGCCGAAGGCAGAGGCTTTAACCCACTGAGCCACCCAGGCACCCAATCATTAGCACTTTTAGATACCCACTTTATATTAGGCAGTATAGTAAGTCCTTAGGATGAAAAGATGCTAGTCTCTGCTCAGACAACTTTGGGCTTCTAATGAAGGAGAAGGACTATTATAGTCTTCATAATATATTCATTAAATTGAGTCTACTTTTTAAAAAATATTTATTTATTTATTTTAGACAGAGAGGAAGAGAGACAGAGAGAGGGAGAGAGAGAATCTCAAGCAGACTCCCTGCTGAGTATTGAGCCCCACCTGGGGCTTGATCTCACAATCCCAAGACCATGACCTGAGCTGAAATCAAGAGTCTGATGTGCAACCAACTGAGATACCCAGGTGCCCCTAAATTGGATATACTTAATGCATTGGTTAAATTGGATATATTTAATCTTTTTTTAAAGGTTTTATTTATTTATTTGACAGAGAGAGAGATTACAAGTAGGCAGAGAGGCAGGCAGAGAGAGAGGAGGAAGCAGGCTCCCTGCCAAGCAGAGAGCCCGATGCAGGTCTCGATCCCAGGACCCTGAGATCATGAGATCATGACCTGAGCCGAAGGCAGAGGCTTTAACCCACTGAGCCACCCAGGTGCCCCTATATTTAATCTTTTCCCACAGTTGATATTTAAGACTTTGCCAGTAAGCAGATAATTACAACATTGCATCACCTCTAACCACTTCCTTTGTCCACCTTGTTTTTCTCCGTCCTGACATCAAGGATCCAATCTAGTCCCCCATCCCCAATAATTCATTCTGAGTGGTATTTTTTAAAATCTAAAATTATGTCACCTCCCTGCTTAAAGCCCTCTAATACCTGTTCATTTCATATAGAATAAAACCAAGGCTTTTCCCATGGCTTAGAAGATCCAACATGACCCAGCCCCTGCCTCTGTCTCCAACCTCATCTCCCTCCACTCTCTCCCTGACTATCCTTCCATTCCTGCTTCATTGCCCTCTTTTCTTTTCCTCTAGCCTCCAGCTCAGATCATCATTACATTTGCTATTCCTTCTTGCATGGGATGATTTTCCCTCAGATCATCACATGGAGCCACATTTCATCCACATTTAATCTCTTTTTCCTTCTGGAGATTTCCCTGATCCCCATTTAATGTCTTTCAATCCTTGTTCCACAATTCTTGTCACTATCTGACATAGTTTTATTCATTTACTTTATTTTCCCCTCTACTAAAATATGGGATACATGGACGCAGGGACCCTATCCATCATGGTCACTGGTATATTCCATTTGCCTGACAGATGGCTATTCCAAAATAAATATTTGTGACTTGAATGAATAAATGATGTGTAGGAAGAGCTGTAATAGAGGAATGAAACACATGTCATGGAAGAGTCAGAAATGCCATTACTAAAGAGGTGGGTTTTGTTTGGATGATGAATAGAAATTCAGATGGTAGAGGGCAGGCAGTTGAGAAGGGGGACAAGTGGAAGGATGGAGAATAAATGAAGATACATGAGATCCCAGATGAAGTCTACGTGGAGATGACCAAACAAGAAAGAAGGAACAGGTGTACTGAGGAAGGAGATCAATATGGTTGAAACCTGAGCTGTTTCATTCCTGCCTGACAAAGACACTGTGCTCAGCAGAATAATGGCCCCCAAATATGTCCACATTCTGTAACGTGATTCCCCAGAATCTGTGATTATCTTATGCTATGTTATGAGGGAGAATTAAGGTGCAGGTAGAATAAGGTTGTTTGTCGACTGACCTTAAACTAAGGAGATTAGCCTGGGTGGCCCAATGTAATGACAGGGGTCCTTTAAATGGAAAAGAGCAGGGCAGAAAATCAGTGTCAGAGTGAAGCAGGCTGAGAAAGACCACATAGGCCATTGCTGGCTTTGAAGATGGAATAGTGGCCACAAAACAAGGAATGTGGGCAACCTCTAGAAGCTGGCAAAGGATTTTTCCCTAGAGCCTCCGGAAAAGAATACAACCCTACAGATGCCTAGATTTTAGCCCAGACAGATCCATCTTGAACTTCTGGCTTTCAGACCTATAAATTAATAAATCTGGGTTGCAATATGATGCTAAATTTGTGGCAACTTGTTATAGAAGCAATAAAGAACAAATACAGACACCACAAAGTCACTCAGGTGAAATGAGGGAAGGAAAAACAAAGCTCCCAGCTAGTTTTGAGTTTATGGACTGGTAAAAGGTTTGGTAAGCAGTAGAAAGACTGCATTCTATTCTTGGAATGCTGACTGCACACAGTTCATCTTTGTTTGCCCAAAATGTGAAAACAACCTGCAGAACTGAAAAATCTTTAAGAGGGAAAGAATAGGTAAATGAGATGGGAAAGGAGCCCACTGAGTGATCACCACTGCTTTCCCTTGTCATCCTTTCAAGATTCAGAAATCATTTATTACATGGATCTCTTAGGGAATCTTTTATGATTCTAAAAAATCTATCAGTTACTAAGTCTTCCGATGTTCTCTGGATTTTTTTTAACTAGAGAGGAAATGGATGCTTTCATTTAAAGGAGGAAAAAAATCTCTGAAGAATGTTTTATTTTCTCAGGAAGATGGGCAAGCTGTGAATAATCACCATTGTGGTTAGCATTAATTCTTGCAGAGTTGATCCTTATAGGTCAACCAAATCCCTTTCTTTTGCTTTATAAATTGAGCTGAAATAGTTGCTGCTGACCTGAGATTGCTGGCCGCCTGCCCAAAAGTGCCACCCTGCGGGCACTGTATAATGAGACAATCCACAGGGCTGATCTCAGCATAAATAAAAGTTCAAGTTGGGACTTAAATTTTTAACACATTTGCAGTATGAAAGCAAAATAGCCAGAGGAACTGCAACAGAATGACATCATTCAAATCTCTGAATAAGCATTTAATCATTCAAAGAACCAATATCATAAAAGACATGTCATTATGACAGCATGGCCCACAGCTGCCTAGAATGGATGTTTCCTTCTTACTTTATACCCAGGACAAAACATAAGGATACAATCACATATGGTGTTTGGTTTTATTGGCATGCTTTGTTTGGGGGCGAGGAAAGGTGAGAAGATGTTTGGATTTCCTTTGTGGAAAAAAGTTTCTGTATGTAAAAGATGGAAGGAAGGAAGGAAGGAACAAATTATAAACACACACACACACACACACACACACACACACACACAAAAACCCTCCCCATTTCTTTTGGACTAGTATCAAAGTCAGGTCATTACTTTGCCATTCTTCGATAAGCTAGATTTAGAAATGTCTCATAACCACTGTTAATATTTATAATATGAATATGTAAATTTCAAAAGGCAAAAAATTGTAGTCTCATACAAATATTTATTAGGCTGCTAGTGTACACCCTTATTAACTCCTCGGAAGCATTGTTTAACAAAAGTGAAAAAGTGTTACGTGGTATGAAACTAAACATATTCTATTTTCGAGTTTTTATTATCTGTGGTTATATATTCATGGGTGTGCCACATTACTAGATTTTCCTTCTTCAAATTAATGACCTGTTCTAGGAAAAATGAAGGAATAAGTAAAAGCAGGGCAAACATCTTGAACCAGATGTTAGCAGTCAAACAATAATTTTGTACATCATTTAAGTACATTTTAAAAAATTCATAAGCATGCAAATTTAAAAATGAACTTACTAGCTTGCAGAAACATTTGTTCATAACACTGTTAAACTTCACAAGTGCTCTAACAGCTTATGAGTAAGTTCCCCTTAAATCTAACAGAAAAGGTCAGAAGAAAAGACCATCTTTGGAAGTGATTAATAACACACTTTAGTATAATCCCTGTCCAATATTATTATTTATTTAGCATATATTTATATTTAGTATATACTTAGTATTTATTTAGTATCACCCCTATACTATAAGTCCAATAGTATTATCCCTGTCCAATAAAGCATGTTTCTCATCCTTTTTTTCATTATCACCCACCTAATGAAAAAATGTGTATATAACTTAAATACTCCTTAATGGGAGAAATGAAGTACTAAGGAACAGGAGTTTTTCAGGTGGGCTTGAGTTTTGAAGTGCCACCAACTATTGTAATATCTGTATTCTTGCCCCTTAAAAACCGATTTTCACTTCCTGGGGAGGTGCCCGTTCGAGAATTCATCGTGCAAAGAATGCAAGACCAAAAAATGTAAGGGCTGGAGTTTCCAGCTAGGGGTAGAGGAGAAGGAGGAAGAGGAGAGGAAGGGAGAATACAAAAACTCATTGAATGTGGGCAATCGTCCCCCTGACCTCATGTATTATATAAGCCGATATGTGCGTACGGCAGATTTTCCCCAAGAGTGGTGTTATTGACATTTTGGGCTGGATATATCCTGTTGTGGAGGGCTGTCCTGTGCATTATAGGGTGTTTAGCAATATCCCTGCCTTCTACCCACTGGATGCCAATACCAAACCTCCCAGTCCCCAGTTGTGACAACCAAACCTCTCTCCAGACATTGACAAATGTCCCCTTGGAGGTGGGAAGAGGTGGGGAGCAAAATTACCCCATTGAGAACCACTAGAGATTCACAAACTGACAGCAGAAAGGAGAACTAGAGCTCTGGAAGTGTGGAGTTGGAGAGAGAGTAACTTTTGTGGGTGAGGTTAAATGACAAATGCAGACAGCTGAATAATACTGTATTAGTTTCTTATTGCTGCTGTAACAAATTACCACAATTTAGTGCTTTAACACAATGCATATTTATTATCTTACAGTTCTGTAAGTCAGAAGTCCAACAAAGATCTCACTAGACTAAAATACAAGTATTATCAGGGCTGCATTCCTCTCTGGAGGCTCTTGGGGAGAATCTGTTTTCTTGTCTTTGCCAAAAGCTCTAGGAGGCTGCCCACATTCTTTAGATTATCCTCCCTTCCATCTTCAAAGTCAACTATGTCAACTCAAATCCTTCTCATGTGCCCATCTCTCTGACCCTCACACTCTTCTGCTTCCCTCTCATATCTCAAGGACCCTTGTGATTACACTGAGCCCACCAGATAATCTCCCCATTTCAAGGTTGGCTGCTTAGCAAACTTAATTCCATCTGCAACCTTAATTCCCCTTTGCTTTGTAAGTTATATATAAATATCACAGGATTTAGGTATAAATATCACAGGATTTGGGACACAGACATCTACAGAGGAGCCATTGTTCTGCTTACCACAAACGCATATGGAACAATCCCATTAATTTTCATATTACTGACTTCTGCCACAGGAAAAAAACAAAACAAAGAAAACCCTGCTTTGGAGGAAGAAGCAAGAATGGAACACACTACTAGCAATATCCCTGCCTTCTACCCACTGGATGCCAATACCAAACCTCCCAGTCCCCAATTGTGACAACCAAACCTCTCTCCAGACATTGACAAATGTCCCCTTGGAGGTGGGAAGAGGGGAGGAGCGAAATTACCCCATTGAGAACCACTAGAGATTCACAAACTGACAGCAGAAAGGAGAACTAGAGCTGTTGTTTCCAATGAGAGGCACCTGCAATCTTCTCCATTTCTTTCTAAAACAATGGAATTTACTTTGTGGTAGGTAATAATATACAGTCCTTACATGGGCTTTGTTTTGTTTAAGATGTACACTTCAGCTCATGAAATTGTAGGCGAAGACAGGGACCTCCAGATATCATTTGGTATAGCAGTTTATACAAGTGACTGGAATTTCATTGTGTGATTTCTTTGTTTATTAAACCCCTGTTTATTTAGCCCTATTTTATAGGCACTCTCACAATAGCTATTATTAAAGCCTGCCTCCTGTGACTAACTCAAAACATCCCTTGAAAAGTCTTCTGTATCCATAATCACGTCTGATATTTCCATTTAGTTGTGAGTTTTCAGGTCCATAAATGCACCACGTTATAAAGAGTTCAAGGGCTCTAAGCCATGCTCCTTTAAAACCATCTGTAGTCTATTGGCTTCAGAGTAATACAGCTCATAGAGGTTCTTACCAACTCTCAACTCAAAGTTAACCTCTCCGTTTACAACAACTTTAAAAAACAGGGGTAGACTCCACTGACTAATCCACTGACTAATAACTAGTATCATAGTGCCAGATAAACACCAGATAGGAAACTCTGTCTCTGCCCAGTTCCCAAAAGAAGGAAAGAGGAGACAGTCTTTGGGGCAAGGAAGCAATAGCCAATGCATTTCTGAACCCACTGGGTAGTTGAGGGTGAGAAGACAGATTTGGGTCTCATACCCCTTCCCTACTTTCCAGAAGCCCACTCTTATGCCCCACTTCTCTCCCTCACTCTCTCCCTCTCCTTCCTTTCCCTTTTTTTTCCCCCTTGCCTTTCCCTCCTTTCCACTGATATTTACTGAACACCGCAGTGGACAAAACAGACAAGAAACCTAACTGCACTAGACTTACGACTTCTGGGGGTGAAGGTGGCCAGATAAACAGTAAATAAATAAGTAAAACATGGGGGCTGTCAGATGGTGCTGTTATGGGGATAAAATAGAGAAAAGAAGAAGAGGGAATGCCAAAGGCAAGGATGGGGGAATTTTAAATTTTAAATAAAGGGTCGAGATGGTCCCACTGAGAAGGTGATGTTTGAGCAAAGACTTGAAGAAGGTGAGAGAGAGAGTCATATCTTCAGAAGAAGAATATTTCAGGCAGAGAGAACAGCCACTGCAAGGAGCCTAAAGCTGGAGCACATGTAATTATATTTGAGAAGAGCAAGGAGATCAACGTAGCTGCAAAGGCAGGAGCAAGGAAAAACAGTGGGAAATGAACTCAGGGAGGTAACTATGCCCCAGGTCCCTGATTAAGAATGAGACTCAAAGGCAGTGAGTATCTCTATCTCAGGGGAGCATTTTGAAAATTGGTGGGGGTGTTTTTGATTGTCACAACGATGGCAGGGGTGCTACCTGCATTTCATGGAGGCCAAGACTGCCAGAAATCCCACAACTGTGTGGGACAGTCCCACTCAGAGGGGAATTGTCCTGTGTTTAATACAACTTCAAAATGTCACAGTGACAGAAGGGAAAGAAAATTTTATTTTATTATATGGGCCTAGAACTTCATTTCACATATAAACACAAACTACTTTTTTGTATGGTTTAAATATATACCATGTTCTCTAGGAGTGTAACTACTTTGTGAATGAAGGGAAGGTTGTTGTTTGTCTAGTTTGGAACTTTACCAAGATTTTTTAAACCATTCAGAAATCAGATCATTGATGGCAACACCGTTTATGGTATTCGAGTTGCTGATAGCATACACACCTGTATCAGTCTGTATTTACAGTCATTCTGCATACAAGTATAAACACTATCTTATCACTTCATTAGATCATCTGATCTAGTTATATGCAGAAATTTACATATTGAAATACATATTGTTTTGTTAAAGATTACTTTTATATTTCCTTTATGTTACAGTTTGGTCATTATATTGATTTTTCTGAAATTATATTTGTAGATTAGTTGTCATATATACATTTCATATTATGGTAGTAAAGAAGGCATTATAAATTCTTATTATAAAAAAAGGGTGTTGGGGGCCTGGGTGACTCAGTTCGTTAGGTGTTGGACTCTTGATTTTAGCTCAGGTCATGATCTCAACATCGTGAGATTGAGCCTTGTGTGCAATTGAATTGGGCTCTATGCTGGGTGTGGAGCCTACCTGAGATTCTCTCTTTCCCTCTTCACCTCCCCACTCGTGCACATGTGCTTGCTCTCACTCTCAGAAAAAAAAAAAAAGGTGTTGACCCAAAAACAAATATTCTAATTAAAAATGGGCAGAGGAGGGGCACATGCACCTGAGTGTTTATAGCAGCAATGTCCACAATAGCCAAACTATGGAAAGAACCTAGATATCCATCAACAGATGAATGGATAACGAAGATGTAGTATATATATNTATATACAATGGAATACTATGCAGCCATCAAAAGAAACGAAATCTTGCCATTTGCAATGACGTGGATAGAACTAGAGGGTATTATGCTAAGCGAAATAAGTCAATTAGAGAAACACAATTATCGTATGATCTCTCTGATACGATATGACCTCTCTAATTTGAGAGGCAGGGCAGGGGGTCTTGGGGGATAGGGAGGGAAAAAATGAAACAAGATGGGATCAGAAAGGAGACAAACCATAAGAGACTCTTAATCTCACGAAACAAACTGAGGGTTACTGGGGGGTGAAAGGGTAGGGATAGGGTGGTTGGGTTATGGACATTGGGGAGGGTTTGTGTTATGGTGAGTCCTGTGAAATGTGTAAGCCTGATAATTCACAGACCTGTACCCCTGGAGCAAATAATAAAAAATAAATAAAAATAAATAAAAATAAAAATGGGCAGAGGACATGAATAGACATTTTTCCAAAGAAGACATATAGATGGCCAACAGACATGAGAAGATGGTCAACATCACTTATCATCAAGGAAATGCAAATTGAAGCTACAATGAGATTTCACCTCACACCTGTCAGAATGGCTAACATGAACAACAAAAGAAACAAGTGTTGGCAAGAATGTGGAGAAAGGGGAACCCTCTTACATTGTTGGTGTGAATGCAAACTGGTGCAGCCACTCTGGAAAACAGTATGGAGGCTCCTCAAAAAGTTAAAAATAGAACTACCCGGGCACCTGGGTGGCTCAGTGGATTAAAGCCTCTGCCTTCAGCTCAGGTCATGACCTCAGGGTCCTGGGATTGAGGCCCGCATCAGGCTCTCTGCTCCGCAGGGAGCCTGCTTCCTCCTCTCTCTGCCTGCCTCTGCCTACTTGTAATCTCTCTCTGTGTGTCAAATAAATAAATAAAATCTTAAAAAAAAATAGAACTACCCTATGATCCAGCAATTGTACTACTTGGTATTTACCTAAAGAATACAAAAATGTTAATTCAAAGGGATACATGCACTCTAATGTTTATAGCAGCATTATGTATACTTGCCAAATTATGGAAACAGCCCAAGTATCCATTGACTGCTTAACAGATAAAGATGATGTGTTCTATATCTATCTATCTATCTATCTATCTACCTATCTATCTAATGGAATATATTACTCAGCCATAAAAAAGAACAAAATTTGCAATGACATGGATGGAGATAGAGAGTATTATGCTGAGTTAAATAAGTCATCAGAGAAAGACAAATAACATATGATTTCACTCATATGTGGAATTTAAGAAACAAAACAAATGAGCAAAGGTGAAAAAAGAGAGAGAGAGGCAAACCAAGAAACAACTCAACTATGGAGAACATATGGATGGTTACCAGAGGGGAAGGGGGTGGGGGATGGGTGCAATAGGTGTTGGGGATTAAAGAGTGCAGTTGTGATGAGCACTGGGTGTTGTATGGAAGTGAGCAATCACTAAATTGTCTACCTGAAACTAATATTACACTATATATTAACTAACTGAAATTTAAATTTAAAAAAGAGACTATTGGTCCTTTGAACCTCAAAATAGAGTGGAAACTGCTAGCGTAGAAATCTTGTAGGCCTTTTGCCTTTTTTTTTCTTTTTTTTTTCTTATTTCTTATTTTATTTTTTCTTATTTTTTTCTTATTTTCTTATTTTTCTTTTTTTTTTCTTATTTTTTCTTTACTCTGAGGCTGAAAGACACTGGGGAGTTTTGAGCAGGAGTACCATGATCTGACAAATTTTAGAAACGTCACTCTTGCTACTTTGTGGAGAATAGATTTTAGGGAATCCCAACCCAAAGTGTAGAAGGTTTATCAGGACCCTCCCTACACTGCTTGGTGGACTCCAACAATTTTATCGCTGTAGCCCACCAAGGCTAGCGGAGTGCTGCTCAGCCTCTCTGCACCTCAGCTATCCCTTCCAGAAGCAGCCCGGAATGCCACATTTTCTCCAGACTCCCCATGTTCTCCTGGATCTGAGTTCTATAAGTTTTCACTGCTTGTTAGCTCCAATGCCTATTTGTACATAAATACATATAAAGTATACATATACTTTATATACTTACATGTGTGTATATATACTTACTTTATATACTTATATGTATGTGTATATATACTTCATTTACTTTCTATACATATGTGTGTGTGTGTATAATTATATATAAAATTTGTTCTACCTTTCTAGTTGTCCAGAGGGAGAGCTTGTTCAGGTTACCTATTCTACCAATTATAGATTCCACCATTATGAAAGGTGGAATTTCTATGACTTTTATGATTAAAAAAAAAACTCGAAAAGAAACCAAAATGATAACATGGTTCTAAGTGGTGGAATTCAGGTAATTTTTTAATTTTTTTATGTTTTCAAATTACCTGTAATTAAAAAAAAATCTTTCTTGCTTGTTAGCCTTATGTTCAAGAAGTTTGAAAGTCCTGGTGCCTGAGTGGCTCAGTGCATTGAGCATCTGACTCTTGATTTCAGCTTGTGTCGTGATCTCAGGGTCATGATCTTGGGGTCATGGGATCAAGCCCCTCCTTGGGCTCCATGTTTTGTGGGGAGTCTCCTTGGGATTCTCTCTCTCCTTCTCCCTCTGCCCCCCCCACCCCTCCGCCGCTTGCTTGCTCTCTCTCGCTCTCTCTCTAAAATAAATAAATAATCTTAAAAAAAAGAAAAAGTTTGAAAGTCCAAGGGCACCTGGCTGTGAGTTTGAGCCCCATAAGGTGAAGAGATTACATTAAAGAAAAAAAGTCCCATACATTCTAAGCATATTTTAAAATAGAAATAATTTGTACAGGTAGTCTAGAATGTGTTTTCTAGAGTTAATTTTAATGTACACTTTAAAGGTGCTTTTTAAATGATGTTGTGGAAAATTTTTAAGTAACTTACTATTCCTTGGAATAATCTGAACACTTGATTAGCCAATAAGTCAAATATATGTTTACTACTTATTTTAAATTAAATGTGATTTAGTGTAAGCTTGTTAAGAACACTATCATTTATTTTAAGATATGTGAGATTTTTGAAACACCCTTCACCTAGAAATTATAATATTTAATTGATTATTAGAAAATCACTGGGAGCGCCTGGCTGGCTCAGTCGGAAGAGCATGGGACTCTTGATCTCAGAATCATAAGTTTGAGCCCCATGTTAGTTGTAGAGATTACTTAAATAAATAAAACTTTAAAAAAGAGAAAATCATTGTATATAGAAGAAACTACACGTAATTAAATAATTATGTTTCCCCCAGAGGCACAAATGTATTTTGAAACATCACATTTAAATATATATCTAAAACTGGTTCAGTTTTAAGAACAGTTCCAAAACACTGAAGGCTAAGTAAGTCATGCAAAACTGTTCCTTGATTCTATTAGACTTGAAATGTTGGCCAAAGAAATTATTGATAATAAAAATGCTTTCAAGAAAAGAAATGGAGAGAAGATCATGAAAGCACTGTAATTTTATGAGACAGACACTGTTGGTGCTCAGCCGGAATACTTCAGATTTTTTTTTTTTTTACTGCTTCTATGTTGCCCTCCTTGGCTTCTGTGTGTTTTTGTTTCTAAGGGCCCACAACTGTATCCTTGAGCTACAGGTGTCACTTGCCTGTTCGGTGACGTTTTATGCCTGGGAGTTTACACTCTCCCCAGTGATTCTAAGCCCATGTCAGACTGGTGCAGGAATTCCTGAAAGCCCAGTTTCTTTGCCATGTGTTAGGACAAACTCTGAGGCATAACCTACCAGTATTCCCCAAGAGGACTTCTGTGATAACCATGAGTACAGGAATCCCCAATTCGGAGTCAGTTTCCATAGACGTCATTATTTCAAATGACAATTTTTCTTGGGGAAAAAAATTAGTATAAATTTTTTCTAGATCATGTCAAAATGCAACAGGATTTAATTTTAGTCACTAGTCAAATATGACATACATTGGAGTTAAATACACTTTGTATATTCAGAAACTTAAAGTTATTAATTTACTAAGGAATTATTGGGGACTGGGAGCACAAATAGTATACAGTTAGGACCATTTTTATATGATGATATATAAACTGAAATTCCAGATATAGGGTCTGTAGAAAAAAGAGCTATTCCTGGTCCAAGCTGAAGACCAAATTATTGATTAAGTGGTTGCTTGGGGAAATGCAAAATTAGAGGGCAGGAAATTGGCTTTTTTTTTTAAATATATAATGTATTATTTGCTTCAGGTCTATAAATTATCAGGCTTACACATTTTGCAGGACTCACCATAACACAAACCCTTCCCAATGTCCATAACCCAGCCACCCTATCCCTACCCTTCCACCCCCCAGTAATCCTCAGTTTGTTTCGTGAGATTAAGAGTCTCTTATGGTTTGTCTCCTTTCTGATCCCATCTGGTTTCATTTTTTCTCTCCCTTCCCCCCACCATCTGCTGCCCTGCCTCTCAAATTCCTCATACCAGAGAGATCATATGATAATTGTCTTTCTCTGATTGACTTATTTTGCTTAGCATAATGCCCTCAAGCTCCATTCATGTCATTGCAAATGGCAAGATTTAGGGTTTTTTGATGACTTCATAGTATTCCACTATATATATTAGTATGTATGTGTATATATATATACATATATATATACGTGTATATATATATATATGTATATATATATATATACCACGTTTTCTTTATCCATTCATCTGTCGATGGACATCAGGGCTCTTTCCACAGTTTGGCTATTGTGGACATTGCTACTATAAACATTCGGGTGCACATGCCCCTTTGGATCACTACATTTGGATCTTTATGGTAAATACATAGTAGTGCGATTGCTGGGTCATAGANGTAGGGTAGCTCTATTTTCAACTTTTTGAGGAACCTCCATACTGTTTTCCAGAGTGGCTGCACCAGCTTGCATTCCCACCAACAGTGTAGGAGGGTTCCCCTTTCTCTGCATCCTTGCCAACGTCTGTCATTTCCTTACTTGTTAAATTTAGCCATTCTGACGGTGTGAGGTGGTATCTCACTGTGTATTTGATTTGTATTTCCCTGATGGAGAGTGGTGTTGAGCACTTTTTCATGTGTCTGTTGGCCATTTGAATGTCTTTGCAGAAATGTCTGTTCATGTCTTCTGCCCATTTCTTGATTGGATTATTTGTTCTTTAGGTGTTGAGTTTTATATTCTTTATAGATTATGGATATTAGCCCTTTATCTGATACATCATTTGCAAATATCTTCTCCCATTCTGTCAGTTGTCTTTTGGTTTTGTTGACTGTTTCCTTTGCTGTGCAAAAGCTTTTGATCTTGATGAAGTCCCAATAGTTCATTTTTGCCCTTGCTTCCCTTGCCTTTGGCAATGTTTCTAGGAAGAAGTTGCTGCTTAGATCAAAGCAGGTTGCTGCCTGTGTTCTCAAGGATTTTGATGCATTCCTGTCTCACATTGAGGTCTTCCATCCATTTTTAATCTATTTTTGTGTGTGGTATAAGAAAATGGTCCAGTTTCATTCTTCTGCATGTGGCTGTCCAGTTTTCCAAGCACGTTTTGTTGAAGAGACTGTCTTTTTTCCATTGGACATTCTTTCCTGCTTTGTCAAAGATAAATTGACCATAGAGTTGAGGGTCCTTTTCTGGGCTCTCTATTCTGTTCGATTACTCTATGTGTCTGTTTTTGTGCCACTACAATACTGTCTTGATGATTACAGCTTTGTAATAGAGCTTGAAGTCTGGAATTATGATGTCACCAACTTTGGTTTTCTTTTTCAACGTTCCTCTGGCTATTTGGGGTATTTTCTGGTTCCATATAAATTTTAGGATTCATTGTTCCATTTCTTTGAAGAAAATTCATGGTATTTTGATAGGGATTGCATTAAATGTGTAGATTGCATTAGGAAGCATAGACATTTTCACAATATTTGTTCTTCCAATCCATAAGCATGAAACGTTTTTTCATTTCTTTGTGTCTTCCTCAATTTCTTTCATGAATACTTTATAGTTTGCTGAGTACAGATGCTTTGCCTCTTTGGTTAGGTTTATTCCTAGGTATCTTATGGTTTTGGGTGCAATTGTAAATGGGATCGATTCCTTAATTTCTGTCTCTTCTGTCTTGCTGTTGGTGTGTAGAAATGTAACTGATTTCTGTGCATTGATTTTATATCCTGACACTTTACTGTATTCCTGTTTGAGTTCTTGCACTTTTGGAATGGAGTCTTTTGGGTTTTCCACATAGAGTATCATATCATCTGCAAAGAGTGAGAGTTTGACTTCTTTGCCGATTCAGATGCCTTTTGTTTCTTTTTGTTGTCTGATTGCTGAGGCTAGGACTTCTAGTACTATGCAGAATAGCAGTGGTGATAGTGGACAGCCCTGCCTTGTTCCTGACCTTAGGGGAAAAGCTCTCAGTTTTTCCCCATTTAGAATGATATTTGCTGTGGGTTTTTCATAGATGGCTTCGATGATATTGAGGTATGTACTCTTTATCCCTATCCTGTGAAGAGTTTTGATCAATAAAGGATGCTATACTTTGTCAAATGCTTTTTCAGCAGCTATTGAGAGGATCATATGGTTCTTGTTCTTTCTTTTACTAATGTATTGTATCACATTGATTGATTTGCAGATGTTGAACCAGACTTGCAGCCCAGGAATAAATCCCAGTGGGTTGTGGTGAGTAATCCTTTTAATGCACTGTTGGATCCTATTAGCTAGTATTTTGTTGAGAATTTTTGCATCCGTGTTCATCAAGGATATTGGTCTGTAATTTCCCTTTTGATGGAGTCTTTGTCTGGTTATGAGATCAAGGTAATGCTGGCTTCATAAAATGAGTTTGGAAGTTTTCCTTCCATTTCTATTTTTTGGAACAGTTTCAGGAGAATAGGTATTAATTCTTCTTTAAATGTTTGGTAGAATTCCCCTGGGAAGGCATCTGGCCCTGGGCTCTTGTTTGTTGGGAGATTTTTGATGACTGCTTCAAACTCCTTGCTGGTTATGGGTCTGTTCAGGTTTTCTGTTTCTTCCTGGTTCAGTTTTGGTAGTTTACATGTCTCTAGGGATGCATCCATTTCTTCCAGATTGTCAAATTTGCTGGTGTAGAGTTGCTCATAATATGTTCTTATAATTGTTTGTATTTCTTTGGTGTTGGTTGTGATCTCTCCTCTTTCATTCATGATTTTATTAATTTCTTTCTCTTTTCTTTTGGATAAGTGTGGCCAGGGGTTTATCAATCTTATTAATTCTTTCAAAGAACCAGCTCCTAGTTTTGTTGATTTGTTCTACTGTTCTTTTGGTTTCTATTTCATTGATTTCTGCTCTGATCTTTATTATTTCTCTTCTCCTGCTGGGTTTGGGCTTTCTTTGACGTTCTTTCTCCAGCTCCTTTAGGTGTAGGGTAAGGTTGTGTACTTGAGACCTTTCTTGTTTCTTGAGAGAGGCTTGTATTGTTTATACTTTCCTCTCAGGACCACCTTTGCTGTGTCCCAAAGATTTTGAACAGCTGTGTTTTCATTTTCATTTGTTTCCATGAAATTTTTTAGTTCTTCTTTAATTTTCTTGTTGACCCATTCATTCTTTAGTAGGATGTTCTTTAGCCTCCATGTACTTGAGTTTTTTCCAACTTTCCTCTTGTGATTGAGTTCTACTTTCAAAGCATTGTGGTCTGAAAATATGCAGGGAATGATTCTGATCTTTTGGTACCATTTGAGACCTGATTTGTGACCCAGGATGTGATCTATTCTGGAGAATGTTCCATGTGCACTAGAGAAGAATGTGTATTCTGTTGTTTTGGGATGGAATGTTCTGAATATATCTGTGATGTACATATGGTCCCAGTGTGTCATTTAAAGCCTTTATTTCCTTGTTCATCTTTGGCTTAGACGAGCTCTCCATTTCAGTGAGGGGGGTGTAAAGTCCCCTTCTATTTTTATATTATTGTTGATGTGTTTCTTTGATTTTGTTATTAATTGGTTTATATAATTGGCTGCTCCCATTTTAGGGGCATAGATATTTAAAATTATTAGATCTTCTTGTTGGACAGACCCTTTAAGTACGATATAGTGTCCTTCCTCATCTCTTAGTATAGTCTTTGGCTTAAAATCTAATTTATCTGATATAAGGATTGCCAACCCAGCTTTCTTTGATGTTCATTAGCATGGTAAATTGTTTTTCACACCCTCACTTTAAAATCTGGAGGTTTCTTTGGGTCTAAAATGAGTTTCTTGCAGACAGCATATCGATGGGTCTTATTTTTTTTTTATCCATTCTGATACTCTGTGTCTTTTGATTGGGGCACTTAGCCCATTTATATTCAGGGTAACTATTGAAAGATAGAAATTTTGTGCCATTGTATTGCCTGTAAGGTGACTGTTACTGTATATTGTCTCCGTTCCTTTCTGGTTCTATGTTACTTTTAGGCTCTCTCTTTGCTTAGAGGACCCCTTTCAATATTTCCTGTAGGGCTGATTTGGTGTTCGCAAATACTTTTAGTTTTTGTTAGTCCAGGAAGCTTTTTATCTCTCCTTCTATTTCAATGACAGCCTAGCTGGATATAGTATTCTTGGCTGCATATTTTTCTTGTTTAGCGTTCTGAGTATATCATGCCAGTCCTTTCTGACCTGCCAGGTCTCTGTGGATAGGTCTGCTGCCAATCTAATATCTCTACCATTGTATGTTACAGACCTCTTGTCCCGAGCTGTGTTCAGGGTTTTCTCTTTGTCACTGAGACTTCNCGCCTTGGCCGTACAGCAGATGGGGTGTGGACCTATTTTTATTGATTTTGAGGGGGGTTCTCTGTGCCTCCTGGATTTTGATGCTTGTTCTCTTCGCCAAATTAGGGAAATTCTCTGCTATAATTTGCTCCAATATACCTTCTGCTCCCCCTCTCTCTTTCTTCTTCTTCTGGGATCCCAATTATTCTAATATTGGTTCATCTTATGGTTTCACTTATCTCTCGAATTCTCCCCTCGTGGTCCACTAGTTGTTTATCTCTCTTTTTCTCAGCTTCTTTATTGCCCATCATTTGGTCTTCTATATCACTAATTCTCTCTTCTGCCTCATTTATCCAAGCAGTAAGAACTTCCATTTTTGATTGCACCTCATTAATAAGTTCTTTTATTTCAACTTGGTTAGGCTTTAGTTCTTTTATTTCT
>LNAC01000262.1:1597646-1698977 GCA_002007465.1 Ailurus styani | reverse complement strand
ATATATATATATATATATATATATATATATATATATATTAGACTGGTGAATAGAACAGAGCCACACACTTGAATTGGGGTGTATTTTGGTCTGTTAGAAGAGACTGCCTCCCAAATTTTTAAAGAAAGAAAAACTTATATATATACAAAAATAAGGGCAAACACAATGAAGGAATGGAATATGACTGTAAACATGAAAATGAAAAAAGATTCTAAAAAAGGAATTGATAGGATAAGAAGTTGGTTGAAAAAGCGGTTGGGGGTGTGGAGAATGTGATCAGGCTGGAGACTAGAACAAAGTCATGCACTAGATTTAGGGTATATTTTGATCTGTTAGAAGAAACTGTATCCCAAAATTTTAAAGAAAGAAAAACCTATATATACACAAAAAATAAGGTTAAATACAATGAAGGGATAGAATATGACTATGACAATGAAAATTTTGATTTTTTATCAACGAAAAAGATTTTTTAAAAAGGTATTGATAAGATGAAACTGTTAAAAAAAGTTAAAATAGGAAAGAGGAAAAATTTTTAAAAATAGAAAAAGAAAAAATAAAATTTTAAAAATTTTAACTTTGAAAGACTAAGGAATCATGGGGGAAAGGCCACGAATTCTATGTGTTGCATTACCCTAGCTCTGGAGTTCCACAGTTCTCATTGATCGGTGAATTTGGTCTTGGCAGGCTGTTCTTGCTGATCTTCTGGGGGAGGGCACTGTTTCAGTGATTCTCAAATGTCTTTGTCCAAGGCAGAATTGCACTGCCCATGCCAGAGGCCAGGCTAAGTAATCTGCGTGGTTTTGCTCGTGGGAGCTTTTGTTCCCTGAATGTTTTCTGTAAGGGTTTGGAGAATGAATATAGTGGCCTCCTAGTCTCCGGCCCTGTAGGAGCTGAGAGCTCAGGGCTCCACTCCTCAGTGAGCCCTCAGAGAAAAGTAGTCAATCTTTCCCATCTCCCTGGTCTCTGGCCACACTCTATGCTCACCCAGCCTGTGACCGAGCATTTCTATCTCTGGTGCATGGCCCGTTTGGAGTCTCCAAACCCAGCAGGTTCCTGTAGTGTGCTTCCGCTCTGCTCCTCCCAGAGGAGGAAGGAGGGGTCTCCCCGATCTGCCACTTTTGGAGTTCCTACTCAAAGAACAGTGGCCCAGCTGTGCCTCGGATCACAGTTTAAGGTAATCCTGAACTAAGAGCACACTCCTCGGCTCCATTTCTGCAGTCATCTTCCTCACTCTGATACCTGGGAGCTTTGTCACACTCAGATACCCCTGGTCTTTTTGTGACCCCACAGGTCCTGAGACCACTGTCCCCTTGAGGGCTCTGCTACCCACTTAGCCTCTGGAGTGACATCCCTCAGTGGAGCAGACTTCTAAAAGTTCCAATTTTGTGCTCCACTGCTCTACTGCTTGCCAGGAGCCGGTCCCTCCCACTGTAGTCTCTCTTCCCATATTTCATCTCAGATTCACTTCTCTGCATGTCCTACCTTCAAGAAAGTGGTCACTTTTCTGTTCCTAGAATTGCTGCTACTCTTCTCTTCAATCTTTTGTTGAGTTTGTAGGTGTTCAGAATGGTTTGATAACTATCTAGCTGAACTCCTGGGACCCAAAGATATTTAGGTCTCCTACTCCTCCGCCACTTTGCCCTGGAATCTGGGAAATTGGCCCTGAAGAGAAATCTCAGTCAAGCCATCATGACCTAAGTAGATCCCTCTGTTCCAGTACAGAAATACTTCTTTCTAAGAAATCTGACCTAGGGGTAACTGGGTGATTCATTCATTAAGCATCTGCTTTCGGCTTACGTCATGATCCCAGAGTTCCTGGGATCAACCCCTGCATTGGCTCCCTGCTCAGGGGGAAGCCTGCTTCTCCCTTTCCCACTCCCCCTCCTTGTGTTCCCTCTCTTGCTGTGTCTCTCTTTGTCAAATAAATAAATAAAATCTTTTTTAAAAAGAAAAAGAAAAAAGAAAAAATCTGACCCAGACATCCAGACTCTGACTCTACCATCTTCCAGGTAGAATTGGAAAATTACTGACAAACCCTGGATTTATTGTTTTATCCACTTTACACAAGAACTTGAAGCCATGTGCCCAAGATGATTCTTGCCAGGAATTGGGAGTACAGGAGTTTGAATTCCAGCAATCTGACTCTAGCATCCTTGTCTTTAACTATTGCCCTACTAATACACAGCATCCTCTCATGTTTGTAATAGGAGATAGAAGCACAAGAAAGACTAAGAAGCTTGCTTGAGGCATCACAGTGAGTCCCAAATGGTAAACTAGATTATCTTAAAAAAAAAAAAATTACAGGGGCCCCTGGGTGTCTCAGTGGGTTAAGCCTTTGCCTCAGCTCAGGTCATGATCTCAGGGTCCTGGGATCGAGCCCTGCATCAGGCTCTCTGCTCAGCAAGGAGCCTGCTTCCCCCTCTCCATCTGCCTGCCTCTGCCTACTTGTGATCTCTCTCTTCCTGTCAATAAATAAAATAAAAAAAAAACATATATTTTTAAGTTTAATTATTTATTTACTTACTTATTTTTAGTAATCTCATACCTAATATGGGGCTCGAACTCATGACCTTGAAATCAAGAGTCACCTGCTGAGGGCACCTGGGTGGCTCAGTTGGTTAAACATCTACTTTTGGGTCAGGTCATTATCCTAGGGTCTTGGAATTGAGTCAGGTTCCCAGCTAAGGGGGGATTCTGCTTCTCCCTTTGCTCCTCCTCCTGCACGTGAGCTCTCTCTCTCTCAAATAAATAAATAAAATCTTTTTTAAAAAAAGTCACATGCTCTTTGGACTGAGCCAGCCAAGCTCCCCCAAACTAGATTACCTAGTTGGATGTGTGCCTAGTTCTTTCCTTCCTGCTAACCTCTTGATTTTTCTAAAATACTCTTTAAATAGTTTCTCCTGTTCCCAGCTACACTACAGAGTAGTAAGGGGAGGTCAGAGTGGTGACAGAGGTGACCATAAAGAGCCCTAGTAAGTAAAGGGAATCTTGAATAGTCTGACAGCCCAGTCCCACTTGGAGACCATTCTAAATCTACAACCTTGAGATTAAAGTTTTATTTTATTTAAAAAAGGCAGTGGCTTTTGTTTTTGTTTGTTTTTTATATTAATCCCAGTATAGTTAACATACAGTGTTGTATTAGTTTCAGGTGTACGACATAGTGATTCAACATTTCTGTACATTATTCAGTGCCCATTGTAATAAGTAAACTCTAAATCCCCTTCATCTGTCCCACCCACTCCCTCTGGTAGCCACCAGTTTGTTCTCTATAGTTAAGAGTCTTTTTCTTGGTTTGCCTCTCTCTCTCTCTCTCTCTCTCTCTCTCTTTCTCTTTTTCTTATTTTGTTCGTTTTATTTCTTAAATTCTACATATGAGTGAAATCATATGGTATTTGTCTTTCTCTGACTGACTTATTTCACTTAGCATTATGCTTTCTAGATCCATCCATGTTGTTGTAAATGGCAACGTTTCATTCTCTTTTACAGTCTTGTGTTTATATATATATCACCTCTTCTTTATCCATTCATCTATCAATAGACACTTGGGTTGCTTCCATATTTTGTAAATAATTGTAAATAATACTGCAATAAACAGGGGTGCATATATCTTTTCAAATTAGTGTTTTCATTTTCTTTGGGCAAATACCCAGGATTGGAATTTCTGTATCATATGATAATTCTATTTTTAATTTTTTGAGTAACCTCCATAGTGTTTTGTACAGTGGCTACACCAGTTTTCATCCCCACCACCAGTGCATGAAGGCTCCTTTTCCTCCACAGTCTCCCAAATGCATCTTATTTCGTGTGTGTGTGTGTGTGTGTGTGTGCGTGTGTGTGTGTGTGTGCGTTTAGCCATTCTGATAGATATGAGGTGATATCTCATTGTGGTTTTGATTTGCGTTTACTTGATGATGAGTGATGTTGAGCATCTTTTCATGAGTCCACTGGCCATCTGTGTGTCTTCTTTGGAGAAATGTTTGTTCATGTCTTCTGCCCATTTTTAATTGCATTATTTGGGTTTTAGGTGTCGAGTTGTATTTCTTTGTATATTTTGGATATTAACCCTTTATCAAATATGTCATTTACAACTATCTTCTCCCATTTCATAGATTGTCTTTAGTTTTGTTGATTGTTTCCTTTACTGGGCAGAAGCTTTTTATTTTGATGTAGATCCAATAGTTTATCTTTGTTTTTGTTTCCCTTGCCTGAGGAGACATATATAGAGAAACACTGCTCTGGCTGATGTCAGAGAAATTACTGCCTGTGCTCTCTTCTAGGATTTTCATGGTTTCGGGTCTCATATTTAGGTCCTTAATGCATTTTGAGTTCATTTTAATGTATGTTGTACAAAAGTGGTCCCCTGTCATTTTTTTGGGTATTGCTGTCCAGTTTTCCCAAAACCATTTGATGAAGAGACTGTCTTTTTCTCATCACATGTTCTTGCCTTCTTTGTCATAGATTAATTGACCACATAATCATGAGTTTATTTCTAAGCTCTCTATTCTGTTCCATTAATCTATGTGTCTGTTTTTGTGCTGGTACCATGCTGTTTTGATTATTACAGCTCTGTAGTATATCTTGAAATCTGGGATTGTGATACCTCCAGTTTTGTTCTTCTTTTTCAAGATTGCTTTGGCTATTTAGGATCTTTTGATCCATACAAATTTTAAGATTATTGGTTCTAGTTCTGTGAAAAATGCTGTTGATATTTTGATAGGGATTGCATTAATTCTGTAGATTGCTTTGGGTAACATGGACATTTTGGCAATATTTGTTCTTCCAATCTATGATCATGGCATATCTTTCCATTTCCTTGTGTCATCTCCAATTTCTTTCATTACCGTTTTATAGTTCTCAGAATTTGGGTCTTTTATCTCTTTGCTTAAGTTTATTCCTAGGTATTTTATTATTTTTGGTATAATTATATTTTTATTTTATTTATTTATTTATTTATTTATTTATTTATTTTAAAAGATTTTTATTTATTTGACAGAGAGAGACACAGCAAGAGAGGGAACACAAGCAGGGGGAGTGGGAGAGGGAGAAGCAGGCTCCCCGCTGAGCAGGGAACCCAATGCAGGGCTCGATCCCAGGACCCTGGGATCTGACCTGAGCCGAAGGCAGACGCTTAACAACTGAGCCACTCAGGCGCCCCTTTTGGTACAATTATGAATGGGATTGTTTCCTTAAGTTTTTTTCCTGCTACTCCATTATTAGCATATAGAAATGCAACATACTTGTGTATATTGATTTTATATCCTGCAACTCTATTTAATTCATATATCAGTTCTAATAGTTTTTTGGTGGAGTCTTTAGGATTTTCTTTATCTAGTATAATGTCACCTATAAACAGTGAAACCTTTACTTCTTCCTTACCAATTTGGGTACCTTTTACTTCTTTTTCTTTTTCTTTTTCTTTTTTTTAAAGATTTTATTTATTTATTTCACAGAGGGAGAGAGATCACAAGGAGGCAGAGAGGCAGGCAGACAGAGAGAGAGGGGGAAGCAGGCTCCCCGCTGAGCAGGGAGCCCGATGCGGGCCTCGATCCCAGGACCCTGAGATCATGACCTGAGCCGAAAGCAGAGGCTTTAACCCACTGAGCCACCCAGGCGCCCTTTACTTCTTTTTCTTATCTGATTGTGTGGCTAGGACTTCCAGTACTATGTTGAATGAAGGTAGTGAGAATGGATATCCTTGTCTTATTCCTGATCTTAGGGGGAAAGCTCTTATTTTTCCACCATTGAATATAATGTTAGCAGTGGATTTTTGATTTATGCCTTTTATTATGTTGAGGTTCATTCCCTCTAAACCTATTTGGTTGAGGGTTTTTATAGTGAATGGATGCTGTACTTGTCAAATGCTTTCTCTGCATCTATCAAAATGAACATATAATTCTCATCCTTTCTCTTGATGTGATGTATCATGTTGACTGATTTGTAAAATTTTTTAAATACTTTATTTTATTTTTTAAAGTTCTTTTTTTTTAAGATTCTGTTCATTTATTTGACAGAGAGAGAGTACAAGCAGAGGGAATGACAGGGAGTGGGAGAAGCAGGCTCCCGCTGAGCAGATAACGTGATGTGGGGCTCAATCCCAGGACCCTGGGATCATGACCTAAGCCAAACACAGACAGTTAACCAACTGAGCCACCCAGGTGCCCCTGATTTGCAAATATTGAACTACACTTGCACCCCAGGAATAAATCCCACTTGATAGTGATGAATGTTTTTTAAAATGTATTTTTGGATTCTGTTTACTGATATTTTGTTGAGGATTTTTACATCTATATTCATGAGAGATATTGGCCTGTAGTTCTCTTTTTTTGTGGTGTCTTTATCTGGTTTTGGTATCAGGGTAATGCTAGCCTCACTGAATGAATTTGGAACCTTTTCTTCCTCTTCTATTTTTTTGGAACGGTTAGTGAAAAATAGGGATTTGCTCTTCTTTAAATGTTTGGTAGAATTCACCTGTGAAGCTGTCTGGTCCTGGACTTTTGTTTGGTGGGAGTTTTTTGAATACTGATTCAATTTCATTGCTGGTAATTGGTCTATTCAAATTTTCTATTTCTTCCTGATTTAGTTTTGGGAGTTTATATGTTCCTAGGAATTTATCCACTTCTAGGTTGTCCGATTTTTTGGCATATAATTGGTCACAATATTTTCTTACAATCCTTTGCATTTTTGCGGTGTCAGTTGTTATTTCCCCTCTATTGTATCTTTTCTTTTTTTTTTTTAAGATCTCATTTATTTATATGACAGAGAGAGATTACAAGTAGGTAGAGAGGCAGGCAGAGAGAGAGGAGGAAGCAGGCTCCCTGCTGAGCAGAGAGCCCAATGCGGGCCTTGATCCCAGGACCCTGAGATCATGACCTGAGCTGAAGGCAGAGGCTTTAACCCACTGAGCCACCCAGGCACCCGCCTCTATTGTTTCTGATTTTGTTTGAGTTCTCTCTCTCTCTCTCTTATGAATCTATCTAAAGGTTAATCAATTTTGCTGCTCTTTTCAAAGAACCAGCTCCTGGTTTCATTTATCTGTTCTATTGCTTTTTAGTTTCTACTTTGTTTATTTATAATCTAATCTATTATTTCCTTTCTTCTACTGGTTTTGGGTTTTCTTTGTTCTTTTTCTAGTTCCTTTAGGTATACGTTCAGGCTGTTTATTTGAGTTTTCTTGTTTCCTGAGGTAGAGAAAAAAATCAGTGGCTTTTGAAACATAATGACATTTATGAAGAGTAATTAGAGGAAGAGCACCAGTCTGAAACAGCTATAATGCTGTTGCTCAAAGCATTTTCAAAACTTCAGAAGTATTTTACACAACACATAAAAACAATGGTATTGTAGCCTTACACATATTAATTTCTATCATTACATTGTAGGATGGGTTACAGTAGGGAAACTTTTCAGTTGGCAGCTAAGTGGTGATTTCAGTGGTGATTTCTATCTTTGGGTTTGGCACTCCTTGAACTTGTTCTTAGGTTTTGTTACTGATCCTATTTTGGGGGCCTCCAATTTTCTCTTCACTAACTATAAGAAAGGAAAGAGCCAAGGTACAGTGAGGACACAGAGGAGCAAATCTATGCACAGTCATTGTACCAATATATACCACACAAAAACTAACAAGAATGAACAAATTAGAGAACTAAATTGGGAGGCGGTGGAACATTTAGCAATTTTTTATCCTAATCACAATACTAATGTGGGTGTGTTAGCAGCAATAGATTCTAAAAGAATCCAACCACAGGCCAACAGACAGAATTCTTTAATGTGAATGATATTTTGGATTTTCCTTTCTGATAAGTGAAACTTCCTGGCTTAGTTAATAATCAACCTCTGGGGGTGTCTGGCTGGCTCAGTCGGAAGAGCATGCTACTCTTGATCTCGGGGCTGTGAGTTCGAGCCCTATGTTGGGTGTAGAGATTACCAAAAATAAATAAACTTTAAAAAAATCAACCTCTGGAAACTAAATAGTATGTTTACAGTCTCAGAGAAAGAAGTTTAGTGATTAGATGACTGATAACTACACTACCTATCAATTACTATTTCTAAATCAACTAGGATTGCCAAATAATCAACCTGTCTTTAAATGACAATGAGAGGGCGCCTGGGTGGCTCAGTGGGTTAAAGCCTCTGCCTTCAGCTCAGGTCATGACCTCAGGGTCCTGGGATCGAGGCCCGCATCGGGCTCTCTGCTCAGTGGGGAGCCTGCTTCCTCCTCTCTCTCTGCCTGCCTCTCTGCCTACTTGTAATCTCTCTCTGTCAAAATAAATAAATAAAATCTTTAAAAATAAATAAATGACAATGAGAATTGCAAGCAAGAGCTCAGATGTTCATGGCCCACCAATTGAATTAAATGGTTCAATCAATTTTGGAGGGTGAGTCTTCCTTCACTAAGATTTGAGAGTGAGCTGTGAAGTGTTATTCCAGATGCTT
This sequence comes from Ailurus styani, assembly GCA_002007465.1. Classification (NCBI taxonomy): domain Eukaryota; kingdom Metazoa; phylum Chordata; class Mammalia; order Carnivora; family Ailuridae; genus Ailurus; species Ailurus styani. Next base: position 1,690,547 of record LNAC01000262.1, on the reverse strand, counting down.
CATTAAATTTGAATGCTCTAATTAAAAATTTTAAAGGTACAAGCTAAATATGCCACCTTTGCAGAGATTTTTTTAAGATAACCTGCTCGGTATTTCCTAATAAAGGCCTCTTTTATTTTTCCTATATAAAAATAGATTAAAAACATATGTACAGTGATGATGTTCACTGCAACATTAGTAACAATAACTAAAATCTATGAATGAGCTAAATGTCCAGGCAACATTCCCAAAGCTGAACTAGAAGGTATTGATGGGCCTGTGGGGAAAGGGTTGCTGGGTAAAAACTGCCAGTTTGCGTGAGTCTCTGTGGGGTGGTCAAGATATAGCTTGTGGCTGCCTGTCACCTCACAACTGGTATCTCAGGCCAGCTTAACCCTTCTAGGACAAATCCAACAACCATTTTTATTCCAAATGATGAATATTTATAAACTTATTTTGAGTATCCAGCACTTTGGGAGGAAAAAAAGGCAGGCCACATTGAAGCCTGTGGAAAACTAAAGGTCTTTTTCCACCCAAATTTTCATTCTTAGTAAAGTTGTTGTAGCAGTTCCTTCTTTTAGGAACTGTTTGATGGGATAAACCTCTTTTTTTTTTTCCCCCGATTTCTCTCTGCACCCAATGTGGAGCCTGAACTCACTGTCCCCAAATCAAGGTTTGCATGCTCTGCTAACTGAGCCAGCCCAGATCCCCACGGGATAATACTCTTGTCTAGAATTTCTATAAACCCAGTATCAACCTAACAAAGGAAGTGGAATCATAGACACCTTAAAAATCTGTGGCAACAAATATTACTCTGATATGAAATCTATGCGTCAAACGGATTTTGTATGAGCAAACCAGACTTCAGATGCCTCATTTTTATCTACTGGGAAATACCACCAAAAAGAAAAGAACCTCAAGGGCCTAAAGCAGCAGACCTGACAACAGAACTTCCTCTGATGGTTAAAATATTTTCTGTGCTTTCCAAAGTGATAAACAATGTATCCATTGAGCACCTGAAATGTGGCTAGTAGGACTGAGGAACTGACCTTTTTTTTTAAGTAGGCTCCATGCCCAGCATGGAACCCAATGCAGGACTTGAACTCTGACCCTGAGATCAAGGCCTGAGCTGAGATCGAGTTGGATGCTTAATCCCCCAGGTGTCCCTGAAAAACTGACTTTTAAAATTATATTTATTTTTTTTAATTTTAAAAGATTTTATTTATTTTTTAGAGAGAGAGAGCACACACATGAGAGGGAGTGAGAGCACGAGAGAGCAGGAGCAGGGGCAGGAGTGGGGGCAGGGGTGGGGGCACGGTGAGAGGAAGGAGCAGGCTCCCAGGTGAGCAGGGAGCCTGATACAGAGCTAGATCCCAGGATGCTGGAATCATAACCTGAGCAGAAGGCAGACTCTTAACCAACTGAGCCACCCAGGCACCCCCTAAAATTATATTTAATTTAAATATAGTCACAGCTGACTAGTGGCTACCATATTGGATGGCACATTTCTGAAGTATTTTTCAAAAAATATTTGTGTGGTTTCCAGAAAGAGGTCATGTCACATAATAAAGTGGCAGGCAAATTGTTCACTGAGTTGTATGTAGATGTAGATAACCTTAATTTGAAAAAAAAAAAAATTCAACTCAGTAGGTGGTTGCATTTTCTGTAGAGAGTTTAAAAACAACAAAAGCTGGCCAAAAGTCTGTTTTTATTACTGTAAGTTTTCCCGGTAGCCCTCCCCGTAACAGCGAGTTAAACAAAGCACCAGACGAATAGGCACAAGGGGCGATTTAATAGAGATGCCCTTGGGCGAGCTTCCACGACTCCGAGAGAAGGGAGGCGGGGAAGTTGAGCCCAAGGCAGGGTGACAAGGGTATTTATTGGGAACGGTAGGGGGGTGGGGAGAGTCCGGCTAGGCGGGGGAAGAGTTTTGGTTTCTCGCTTAGGTTTTGGTTTCCTGAAGTTGACGTGTCGGCTGCAGGGGTTTCGACGAGAGGGTCAGCAGTCTTGGACTTCCTCTATTTTAGACAGCTTTCATTTCCCTCCAGCCCAACATTCCGACCTTTTATTTTACATAATGGTACCAGGGGCGCCGACTCTTCTGGCTACTTCCTGCTGACGGTGGGGCGTCGCCGTAAGGGTGGTCAGAGGTGGGCAGGCGGGAGTAGGGCTGTAGGAGAAGCTGATTTACTGATATTCGGGTAACTTCTCACATCTGCTCCTGTATGTAACGAATAAGGCAAGGGGCAACTGAGATTAGTAGGAGAATTAAGCATAGGGGTCCTGCCAGGGGGAGAAGCCATGTTACCCATGTATAGGGGTCTAGGCCCCATAAGGAGGTGTCTTGGCGCCCCGATCAAATCCGGTCCCTGAGTTCCCGGATTTTGGAGGTGACTATACCCAACTGGTTGACAAAGTAACAGCATTCCTCATTTAAGTAGAGGCAGGTTCCTCCCTTTTCGGCGGTCAGGAGATCTAAAGTTCGTTAGTTCTGCAGGGCAATAGCTGCCAAACTGGTGACTTGGGTCTGTAGGGCCGTGAGGGAGTCGGCTGTCTGCTCCATGTCATCATTGAGTGTTTGGGAAAGTTTATAATAGAAATGTATTGAGGTTCCAAGACCTGCTGCCCCGGTGGTTAAACCTGCTGCTATTAGTAGAGGAAGAAAAATGCCCCTTTTTTCTGGGCAAGGGGGAAATAGTATAGATAGGAGTTGAGAGTGGGAATAAATGTTGGTGGAAGGGGACAGCAGAATGAACATACGGTCCAGAGAATCGTTGACAGTCAGGCAATGGTAGATTCCTCTTAGGCATGAGAGGAACATTCCTGGGGGTGTGCAGTAAGGGAGGGAGGTAGTGATGTTGGCATTGTGTGGGGTGAGGGTGCCTGTGGTGGAGGAGAGATTAAGGATTGGTATGGGTCCTCCTATGGGTCCGGTGTGGACCAGTTTATTAGTGAGGGTGATGTTTGGGAGGGGCCACAGAGTTGGGATGGGAATTCCAACAATGTTGGATAGGGTGGAGAAGGGAAAACAGAGCCAGCAGTCGCTGTCTCCAGATACGTTTCGCCACAGGTTGTAGCTGGAGTTTAGGAGAGCTGCTGTCAGCTGTTTAGTGGTGGGAACCTTTTGTATAAGGTTGATTCCCTTATAGGTAGGATGGGCTTGGGCCTGTAACTGTTCGTTTATTTTTTTTATTACCTGCTGGGTCTGATTGTGCGCACCTACGTCTTGTATATCCCCTCCATCAGAGAGTCCCATCTGGGCTGGGTACGTCCAACATACCTTTGCCGTCTTGGGGAAGTTACTGCAGGGGGATCTGTACCTTTCGGTGAGGTCAGACATCCAGAAGGTTTTTTCCCAGGGCATGGCTGGAGGTGCAAGTGGATGGTTTTTTTCCTGCATAACATCGACTGGGCATGTAGGTGAACGACTGGAAGTACCTTGATTTACCGCTGCCACGCATGCAGTCACATTCGACCGCCCGAGTCAGGGGGATTAGGAGAGTTAAGAGAAGGAACACGTACCAAGTGCAGTTTGGTTGCGCCCATTGTTCGTGACGTCCATCCGCCACCTGTGGGCATCCGCTTGAGGTTGTTATTATGGACCCATGCCTGGTGTCCCAACAGCTTTGCTGCTGTTGGGGTGGTAAGGATAACGGTGTAGGGCCCTGACCACTGGGTCTGTAGGGAGCCCGGGTGTCAGTTTTTGAGGAGAACCTGGTCACCTGGGAACAACCCCTGAGGGGGGGCCTCCTGTTGGCCATGGCTGTGACCGTTCGGGGCCAGGATAACAGCGTCAGCATGAGCCCTCAGGAGAGCCCGCAAGAGAGTGAGGTAGGGCAAATAGGACAGGAGAGGTGGAGGAGAGGCTGGAAGGTTATGGCTTATGAGGAAGGGTCGGCTGTACAGCAGCTCAAATGGACTTAATCCTGAAGGCCCTTGGGGGTGGAGGAACCTCGCTGGATGGAAAGAAAGGCAGGTATGGTGAAGTTAATGGGGGCCTGGCATCCTCCTGGCTGACAATCCGTGGTGGTGAGGACAGCTGTATGGGGGCCAGTCCACCTGGGCTGCAGGGATAATTTTCTTAGGAGGACCTGGTCCCCTGGACTTAGGGCCTAGGGGATGTCTCCGTTGGGGTTCCTAGGGGCAGGGATTGCTGCGTCGGCGTGTGCCATAAGAGAGCCCGTAGGAGAGTTAAGTAAGGCAGGTAGGATAAGAGAGGCGGAGGAGAAGCGGGGAGGGGAGCCGTCTCTACCATGGCCTCTGTGGTGACCACGGCATAGGCAGCTTGCCTATGACTGTCTGGGGCCAGGAGGGAGCTGCCATCCATGAAGAGTACTCGGTCAGGGTTGGACAGCGTTTGGTCCGAGAGCCCCGGATGAGAGGGAGCGAGGTCCTCCAGAAGTTGTGGGCTAGAGTGCATGGGTTCAGGGGTGGACGAGGGTGCAGGCAGTAAAGTAGCAGGATTTAAGCGAGGGGAGGTAGAGAGAGAGATCTGAGGATTCTCAATGAACACTAGGTGGTATAGTTGGAGACAGGAAGGGGTAAGTTGGGCCAACGACCAGTGGCTAAGGAGGTCCATTAGCCGGTGGGGGGAGTAGACTATGAGAGGCTGACCTAAAGTGAGTTTGAGAGCCTCCTTAGTTAAGGAGGCCACAGCTGCCAGTGCTTGGAGGCAGGGTTGCCATCCTCGGGTGGTGGTATCTAATTGTTTTGATAGATAGGCTGTGGCCCGGTATGTGGGCCCTGCAGGCTGAGCCAGGAGGCCGGTTGCCAAACCAGAGTGTTCATCAGTTAAGAGATGGAAGGGTTTAGAGGGGTTGGGCAGCGCTAGGACTGGTCGGGCAGTGAGGCAGTCCTGCAGTTTGGAGGATGTCCCTCCCCAATAGAGGAACGGGGCAGGAAGGAATTACAAGAAATGAATGGGAGAAAGGGAAACCATCCAAGCTGCAGGAGAGGGGAGGGGTTGCCCTAGGGGAGGAGGAGGTCCCATCGATCCCCACAACAGTGACTGGTGAGGTTTGGGTAGGTCCCAAGTAGGACGGCAGAACCGAACAGGCAGCCCCCGTGTCCAGCAGAAAGGAAATGGACTTACCCGATACCTGGAGCATGACCCTGGGCTCGGCATGGGTGAGAGGGGTGTCTGAGTCTGGGCCTCGTCAGTCGTCCTCCAACCCAAGTAGTTGAAAGGCAGGACTCACCGTCTTGGGGTCACCCCCACGTAGAGGTGCCGAGGATCCCCCGAGGTTGGGGCAGTCCGAGTTCCAGTGGCCCATCATTTGGCACTGGGGGCATGGCCGGGTCGGCTCCTTAGGGTTGGGACATTGGTGGGCCCAGTGTCTTCGGCTCCACATTTGAAGCAGGCCCTGGAGGGGGCGACTGGTTGCCCCTCTTTGTTGGCTCCTGGAGCCGGCCAGCCGCAGGGCTGCTACCAAGGCTTGGGTCTGTAACTGGACCCTCTGCTGGAGTCTGGCCTGCCACCTAAGTTCGGCTGCCTCCTCTTGGGAGTTAAAGACTTTAAATGCCATTTTCACAGGTCAGAAATGGGGGTCTGGGGGCCCTCCTCTGCCTTTTTAATTTTTTTCCAAATGTCGGGTGCCAACTGAGAAATGAAATGAGTAGCCAACATCGTAGCCCCTGCCGGAGAGGCCGGGTCTAGCCAGGTGAACTGGGTCAGTGCCTCAGTCAACCGGTTGAGGAACATGGCAGGGTTTTTATCAGGGGTCTGAATAATCTCCCTGAGTTTGTCATAGTTGACTACTTTGTTAGAGGCCACTCGCATGCTGGCAATAAGGCATTGGACCATGTGGTCATGGCGGCGGCAGCCATCTTGGCTGTTCTGGTAGTCCCAGCCAGGTTCTACTGTTGGGACCACCCGAGCACCAACTGGCATGGTGGCATCGGTAAGATGGACCTGGTTGGCATGTTCTCGGGCGGCAGCCTGGATGCGTTTCCTCTCTTTGGAGATGAGACTGGTGGTCTGGACGACAGGTAGGTCATGTCAGGTAAGGTTATAGGCCTGCGCTAAATATTGGAACTCCTTGATAAAATTATCAGGGTTGGCTGAGAAAGAGCCCAAGTGCTTTTCTATCTGGGAAAGGTCCTGGAGGGAAAAGGGTGCATGGACTCGAATGACTCCCTCAGCTCCAGCGACCTCTTTCAGTGGGCAGACCAGGTCTGGGGAGAGATTCCGGGATCTCGTGCAAGTGGAGATGGGAGGGGAAGTAGGAGGGGTAGGTTTGGCATCAGGGCCTGGAGGCACAGGGGATGGGCCAGAAATAGGGGGTGAGGAGGTAGGAGTGGCAGAAACTGAAGTCGGGGGAGGAGGAGCAGAAGGTTCGGGACAGGGAGGAGGGGGGGCTAGAGGCCCCCCTCGCCGGTGGACGAGTGAAGCTTTCTGGAGGTTCAGAGAGTGGGGAGGGAAAAGATGTTCGGATAACAGAGCTGAGGTAGAGTGGGGAGAGGCATGCGAGCCAGGAGAACCTGTGAGGTAGAACAGCAAGAGCAGAGGGAAGGGCAAGGGCATAAAGTCCAGAAGGCCCAAACGTAAGGAACTTCGGCCTATTTGTCTTGGCATCTACAGAGGTTGCCTAAATCCATTAGGACCTGATAATCGAAAGTGCCTTTAGGCGGCCATTGAGATTGATTGTCCAATTGGTACTGTGGCCTGGCCACAGTGCAGTTGGGTGGTTCCCATGATTCCTGCCGGGCAAACCAAGAGTCGGAGGTTAGCCAGGAGGAAGCCCAGAGGCATTTTGGGGCCAAATTTGGACTGAGAGGTTCCCATGATCCCCTTCACCTATCAACTCAATTCACGGAGGAGGGCATCCCCGATGCAGGGCTTGATTCCAGGACCCTAGGATCATGACTTGAGCCGAAGGCAGACACTTAACAACTGAGCCACTCAGGATTTCTTTTTCTCCACACCCTCCCTAATGCTTCTTGTGTTCCTGTTATTTTAGCCATTCTGACAGGTGTGAGGTGAAACCACAGTGTGGTTTTGATTTGCATTTACTTGATGATAAGTGTTCTTGAGCATCTTTTCATCTGTTCATTGGCCATCTGTGTGTCTCCTTTGGAGAAATGTTTGTTCATGTCTTTGGCCCATTTTTAATTGCATTATTTGGGGTTTTTTTCAGTCTTGAGTTGTACAATTTCTTTATATATTTTAGATTATTAATCACTTCTCAGATAGAGCATTTAGAAATGGTTTCTTCCATTCTGTAGGTTGTCTTTTAGTTTGGTTGATTGTTTCCTTTGCTGTGCAGAAGCTTTTTATTTTGAGGTAGTCCCAGTATTTTATTTCTGCTTTTATTTCCCTTGCCTGAGGAGACATATCTACAAGAATATTGCTAGGGCCAATGTCAGAGAAATTACTGCCTATGCTCTCTTCTAGGATTTTCATGGTTGCAGGTCTCACATTTAGGTTTACTTTTATCAATTTTGGGTTTACTTTTGTGTAAGGTGTAAGAAACTGATCTTTTTTTTTTTTTTTAAGATTTATTTATTTGACAGAGACGCAGTGAGACAGGGAACACAAGCAGGGGGAATGGGGAGGGAGAAGCAGACTTCCCACCAAGCAGGCAGCCCGATGTGGGGCTCAATCCTAGGACCCTGGGATCATGACCTGAGCCTAAGGCAGATGCTTAATGACTGAGCCACCCAGGTGCCCCCCAGCTATAATATCTTAAGAGCAGAGTAATGATGGTTAGTAGCAATGAGCTAGCAGCCACCCTCCACTTAATACAGCATGGTACTTAAGTATGGATTCTATAGAAAAATGGACAAAAGATTGTAATGAAAGGTCACTGTAAAGCAAACCTAAGCCTTTTTTTTTTTTGAAGGCCAACATTTTTCTTTTTTAAAAAAGATTTTATTTATTCGACAGATAGAGGGAGAGGGGGAGAGGCAGGCAGAGGGAGAAGCAGGGAGAACAGGGAGCTGAGCAGGGAGCCTAATGTGGGACTTGATCCCAGGATCCAGGGATCATGACCTGAACCAAAGGCAGAGGTTCAACCAACTGAGCCACTCAGGTGCCCCCCAATCATAAGACTCTTATAAATAATGCTCAATTTTACTTATTGAATTAGTTAGGGTCAAGCTTGGCTAGGTTGCCATAAGAATGAACACAACTAACACAGCAGCTTAACACAAAATGTCCTCACTTGCCCAGTCTGATAGGGATTGAGCAGCTTTCTTCCATCTTGTAGCTATGTTATTTGGATTATTGGCCTCCGCCGGCATACCAACACTTGATTGCCTTGGAAGAAGTAATAAATCATTTGTGTTCATTCCAAGAATGTCATAAAACTCCTACCTAAATGTATAAAGGACCAGGAAAACATAGTTTAGGTATGTGTCCAGGGGGGGAAAAAAAAACAAAGGCTATGATGTGCACATGGTTTTGCCTCTTCCACACTCATATATGCAAAAATGAAACTAGGTAAGAATACCATTTTTCCTATCAGACTGGCAGAGGAGACTCTCTCTGACAATACATAGTTTTTAACTCTGCCATTCTACTTCTAGGAATTTATCCTACAGATAAACTGAGATATGTGCAAAAAAATTTTGTAAAAGCACAGATTGGAAGTAATTTTAAACATTCATCGTAAGTGGCCACATCAAATTATGATGCATCCATTATGATGGAATACCATACAGTCATAAAAAAGAATGAGAAAGCTCTTCATGAAGTGATATAGAATAAGCTCTGAGATATGTAACTAAATGAAAAAATCAACAATTATTAACATTTGGGTAAAAGAAGAAAGTATTTTTTGTGCATGTATGAATCTCCTGATGAAAATCCATAAAACTGATCAGATTGTCTTCAGAAGGGACCTGAGGAGACTTTTACTGTCAACCTTAATCGTACCTTTAGAATTTTTGGCCATGTCAATGTATTACCTAGTCAAAATTTTAACTTAATCTTATTGGGAGGATATGAACTCAGCCAGCCACTTTGTGACCCTGAGCAAATTGCTTCATCTTTATGTCTGTGTGTTCATCAGCAAAAGGGAGTTAATATTAGTACAGTACCTGCATTTATGGAGTTGTGAAAAGCCAATTGCTCTATTTCTAAAGAAAATTTTAATCAATTTGGGTGTTTTTTAATCACATTGATTTAGAAACATTAATGCAAACAAGAACCATTTGTTGGATTGTCAGGGAAAGCCTCTAAGGTGATATTTAAGATCTGGGAGTTTTCTCATCATAAAGGCATTAGGAGTGCTTGGCTTGTCTGAGGAACAGAAAAGCAGCTGCAGTATCAAATGAGGACAGCAGCAGGACATGAATTCACTGGTGGGAAGAATATAAAGATCATGGAAGCTATCTAAGACTTCAGCTTCCAGCACTGGAATGACACCACTTAAATAGCTACAGTATGGAGAACAAACTATAGGGTACCAAGAATAGAAGCAAGCCCTTTTTGGAAATAAGGAACACTGACCCTCCCCCTCATCTTTCCCAAATTAGCATTCAGTTTGAAAAAACATTTAAAAGGGTTTTCTAATTCATGCAAGGACCAAAGAACCAAGAGGAAAAAATTCTCAAGACTAAATACTATACATTTTATTTTCTCTCAAAGTGACTGTTTTTGCCATTACAATTTTTGTAGGTTAGGGTATTTGGCTTGCTTATTAGCATTAGATGACAAAAGGTAACAGGTCTGTTTTAGTTTAATGAACATTTATTCCTTTAGTTGAAGAACTTCTACACACAAAATATATGGTTTAGGATCTCTTTTTGAGTGGAAAGGAATTTAGGTCTTAAGAGGTTTTGAGCCTTTTTCTGAAAATCATTTAACTGAGCCTAAGACCCCTGAAGAAAATATAAAAATTGGTTCAAGGAAACCAGCAATTAATTTTGAAATCAAATTATGGATTAAGTTAACAAATTTAAAATTGGGGCAATTCCTCTCCTCTATTTCCTACACGCTCAAATTCACGCTGGAAAACAGAAACCTTGTCTACTGAAGACAAAATGGACACAGAATAGTGGTATTTTTAACATCAAGCTGGGCACTATTGGACTGGCAAGTTTATGAAATGGCAAAGATTTTGAGGGGTTTGATTAAGAATGACAAAAATGACTGGATAACACATGTAAGGATTAGATCAGAAACTACAGACTTGTATTAACACTAACTACATGACTTTTCTCACTTTTCTTAATAGCCTATGGGAATGGGTAAGTGGGTTGACCCAAGATGACTTAGGACTTGGAATGAGCAATGACGTACTTTTCAATGCCAACCCTATTTTTCCTAAGGTGGCTAGTGGATTCATAATGGTCACAAAGACCACGAATAAGGTATTTAAGATTCTGATTAAAGCCAACTTTAATTTTTTACCCTCACACTTGGAAGTTTATCTGAGGGCCACCAGTTTCCGAATTCTAGTATTGACTACTAGCTTACAAATCTTAGTCTTCTCATTTACCTAATGTTCAATTTCCATCAGTTTTCATACACATCAGAGTAAATACCATTAACTGACCACTTTGGAGGAAATTCAGTATTCTATAGAGCTTACGGAGTTGTGGAATAGAACCAGGAGCCTCCACATTTTATGTTAACTTCAATAGTACTGTGGAGACCACAGGCAATTTTGCTTTGGTTAAGCAGGATGTATTTTCATTTTTAAGAGAACCCTCCTGTAACGGGTTTATTCAAGTCTCTTAAAAAAAAACTGGTGGCATTCTTTTATTAAAGTATTCTTTCCAAAGCAGCAGTTACATAATTGGAATATTGGATTCAATCTAAAAATGTGGCTCCTAGTTAACACTGTTCTGTGTATGATCATGATTAAAGATTAGGATAGTCTTCACATTTCCAAGCAAAATCCAGTTTAAAAAGCTTCTTTCCAAACCCCTAATAACAGCCATTTGAGAGTAAACCAGAGCATTACATCACCCCAATGAAGCTGTAGGTTTCATTACATGCACCAACAAATCTACACGGCTAGCTTCTGCATTCCACTTTTACAGAATTTATTTTACACCTATTATACCAAAGAGTATTTTAAACATTGACAATATAAACTCCCTAATAAGATAAAGCAAAGACAAAAGCATTTATCTTATTAGAAACAAGATACACTATCACTTATAGTCTTCAAACATTATTGCACTTTAACTTTCATAACTTGACAACGCATTCATGGAATAATCTGCAGACAACTAAATTTAACAAATTAAAGAACACTTTTAAGCAGACAAGACTGTCCTAAATTGTTTATTAGGTAAGAATTTTACAAACATTACTTTTATTAGCGGTAACGGTGGAGCTGGAGAGTATTGCGTCTTCTCCATGCTGCACGGCGAGAACCACCAATAGTGTGGTGGAACTTGTGACCCTTTCCAAGGCCACGGCTCTTTCGGCCTGCAGATGTCAGCCCTCGCATCTCCCTGTGCTTGTGGACAGGTTTGGTGATCCACTGGGTGTCAGGATTTCTTCTGATAGCTTTATGGAATGGATCAATGAGGATAACCTCGAAGAATTTGTATGTGGAATCTTCGCCAACCCAGTAAGAATTCAAGACTCTCAGAGCCCCACAGTGACGTCCAGCTCGCTCCTGTAACAGGAAAAAAGGCTCAAGGTCAGCCTCCACTTCCCACAGTAGGAAATTAAGACGTAAGAATTTCCTTTTGTTTACCACACTAGACAAGAGACTAGGGCTGTTCACTTAACTACTTATTTACTAAGCATCTTCCCTGAGGCTAGGACCCCAAATGTGATTAAGATTTACTACAATAAACACATGAAACATTCTGATTTGAAACCATTGCCTATTATCACCCTGACCAAGGCACAAATGTTAGTATCTGACCAACAAAATTTAGGAACCTAGTCCTTTTCTAAGACAACTGAGGGATCAGCAAACTTTTCATACAAAACTTTAATATTTAGCGTATTCTTTTAGGCTTCGCAGGTCTCTTGTGTAAGATGTCTTTGCCTTTTCTTTTAAAAACAAAAATAAAACATTTTTAGTTTACAGAAGCCAACATACCATTGTTTGTCAACCTCTAGGACAGAGCACAGCTTCATTTACTAACCCAGAAAGACAACTTACAACTGAACATAGAAAATTAGCCATATGAATAAATGCACAGCTTCTGTACACCTGGGGATATGTGCTCTTCAAGACAAAGTTTATACTGCCCTTCAAAAGCTTAGGCTCCAAGGCTCACGCTAACCATAAAATACGTTCCATTACACACAAAGACAGACTAATAACAAAGACTATGACTCTGACAGCAACACTTTACTAAGACAATGAAGTAAAAATCAAACCCCATTTTAAACACAATAGGGCTCACCCAGGTACAAGTTATTAGAAAAGGTGCTCAAATTCTTCTCCGCCATCTCCAGGAGATGACGGATACAACTGCTACTGAAAAATCACGTACCTCTGCAACAGACTGAAGGCTTCGAGCAAACTTTAGCTGGTTAACACCATGATGGACAGGCTTGCCATAGGTAGCACCCTTAGGAACTGGGCGTTTGCGGCCACCACGACGCACACGAATCCGATATATGACATAACCTATATAAACAAATTTACAGTGGTCTTATCAAAGCTGTATGGATGAAGACTAACTTGCTACTAAATGCTGCAATGTCGAATATATTCTGGACTATAAGCCAGATACTATGTATCTGAAGGTAAAACAAATAATCACTTAAGACTTACTCTAAAGACAAACACATTCCCATGTTTTTTCAAAATAGTTTACGAAACAGGAAGAGTAACTTCTTATTCCCACACTAGACGGAAATATTGGGGCCATAGTACCTCTAATTACCAGTTTTCTAGCGTTTCCCCAGGGACACATTTTATCCAAGCATCCTTGCAGAGACCACTCCCACTCACCTTGCTTGGCCTTGTACCCCAGTCTGCGCGCTTTATCGGGCCGGGTTGGGCGGGGGGCCCTGTGGAGGGCAGAGAGCTGGCGGTACTGCCAGCAGCGCACCCTGAGAAGAAAGCGCATTACATCGGACTGCTTCTTCCTCCATAGCTCCTGGATGTACTTGTAAGCGCCCATCTTGGCCTACCTTTGAGCTAAAAAACATTATGCATTTAAAATATGAGACGATCGCGTCCGTCCATCTTAGTTCCCCACCAGCCACAAGAAACCACTAAGGCTAAAAATGGCTCTCTATGAACTGCAGAGAATAGCTGCGTCCTAGGAAAGCAGCGTTGTCACCTCTGACACCCCGGCGCAATGCAGCGCCGGGAGGATCTCGATACATTTTGTTGGATGAATGAATGGCGCTAGACTTGGGCACTGAGGAGGGCTGCTGAATGCGGCAGGCGGCGTCCCCAAGGGCCTGGCCTGCAAAGAAACCTCGCCAATACCACAGGAGATGGTGTTGGAGCCGTTATCCCCGAAGGACAACCCTCGAGGAAAAATCCCTTACGGCACCCAATCCGCAGGCCTCGCTTTAGGGCCCTCTAGGCCCAGCCTTCCACCCCTCAGCCCCATGCTTCCTTTTCCTTCACGCTCCAGGACCCGCTCGAATTCGCGCCGCCATCACATCACCACCCCAGCCCGCCCCAGGAGCCGCCTCTCCACGCCCGCGCAGCCCCGCATCCTGATCGAACTCGCGCCGCACAGGAGACAGGAGGAGCTCCGAGGACGCAGGGTCCCCGAGTCTGGATGGCTGAGGCGAAGGTAGATGAGCGGCGGATGCAGCAGCGAATTCCACCAACACAGCCTACCTGATGGCTGCCGCCGGACGGAAAGGAAGAGCCTTTCTCCCACAATCCTTTTTGGGCTCCTCCCCCTCAACGGCGAGCCTCTTTCCGGTGGAAAGCTGCGGATCCCACAGCCTCATGGGACATGTAGTTCCGGCAGCGAGCCCGGTGGGCGGAGTCCGGCCGGGATTGGGCGCAGCCTCCCCTATTATCCCGCCCCCTGGCCCTCAGGATTTGAGTTTGAGAGGCAGGGGCGGTGCAAAGGGCGAGAGTCCTTGGCTAGGCCTCGGGCGGGGGACGTCCGAGGCAGTCCTGCAGCCCGGAGGAGGCAAGTTGGGGGCGGGGCTCAGGGGGCCAAAGCCGGTCGTGGAGCCGCTCTGCCAGAGCAGCGCTGAATTTGGAACCTGTGGAGGTGTCCAGGTCTGTGTCTTGAGGTACGGGGAACCGCTTCACGCGCCGCATTCTCCTCACCTGAGGAGTCGCGGCGGGTTCCCCAGCGCGGCGCTGTCCATCCCCTTGTTCCACTAGACTGGACCCGGAGACGCTGCCCCGGCAGCCAATTGAGACACTCGTGCTGTCGGGGCTTCACGGGTGGGGGCGCGCGCCCCGCCTTCGGGCTTCAGCCTCCGCAGGCCCCGGCGCCGAGGGATTTTGCCCTAAAGAAGGGTCGGAGGGTGGGGAACTGGGGGGCTAGCGAGGGGAGCGCGGGCGGCTCGGCGCCTTTTCATTTCCGTGCCTTTCCTGCGTACCGACTTGGTCCCAGATTTGCTACGTCAGAACAGGTTTTTCAGAAAGGCAAAATATTTTTGTGCCAGGACCTAGTTGGCAGGTACGAGTGTTTGGGGAAGAAATGCCGAAAAAATGCTGGCGTTTTGTGTTGAGTTCTTTATTGAAAAATAGTTAACCAGTTTTTTGCGTCTCCAGAATATTTCCATTTTTGTTGCAGTCATGTAGTTTACATTTAACTTATTACCGGTTTTGCTTTTTTCCCCCTATTTTCCTTTTTCTCTTTTTTCATCGTAGCTTTACCATTGCTGGAATCCTGACATGGTTCATTGATTTATTCAGCAAATATTTATGAAATGCCTAATACGTGCCAGGTAGTGTCCCAACTGCTGGGGATGCAGCAATAGTGAACGCAGAAATTCTAGCTTTCTTGGAAATGCATAATAAACAAAAATAAGATATATATTATATTCGGTAAAAAGTACTAAAGACAAACGTTGAGGGGAGGGAAAGGATTGTGTTGGGGTGGGGAGGTCAAAATTTTGGTTGAAATATTCAGAGTTAGTCTTCTTGAGAAATAACATTTGAGAAAAAAAAACCCCGAAGGATGTGAGCCTTGGCGATTTAGACTGATTTCAGTCAAAAGGAAAATCGCCAAGGCTGGAGTATGCCTGGATTCATACAGAAACCTCAAGGAGGCAGTGTTGCAGGTATTAACCGTAAGGGAAACTAGCAGATGACATTAGAGACGTGAAGGTTCTTAGGTTTTCGCACTGCCTGAGATCAGAAACTGTTGGAACATTTTAAGCAGAAGGGTGACTTCCTGTGACTTACATTTTTAAAGGATTATCTGGATTGCAGTTTTGAGGCCAAAAGAAGGAAAAGGTTGAAGCAGAGAGACTTGGAAGGTGTATTCCTTTCTTTTTGCTAATTACAGCAAACTTACTGGCTTAAAATACCACAAATTTGTTGTCTTACCCAGGTCAGAAGTATTGTAGGCTAAAATCAGATTGCTGTGTTCCTTTTAGAAAAGTTAGGGGAGAATCCATTTGCTTGCTTTTTCCAGCCTTTTCTTTCTTTTCTTTCTTTCTTTCTTTCTTTCTTTCTTTCTTTCTTTCTTTCTTTCTTTCTTTCTTTCTTTCTTTCTTTTTTTGGAAGATTTTCTTTATTTACATGAGAGAGGAGAGAGGGAGGCACAGAGGAGGGGAAGGAGCAGAGGGAGACCAATTGCACGATTGCACGAGCTTATTCCACGTTGGAGGGCAGAGCTGGTCAAGGGGCCAATCCAGTGATCCTGAGACCATGACCCTAGCCAAAACCAAGGGTCAGATGCTTAACCAACTGAGCCACCCAGGTGCCCCTGGTTTTTCCAGCTTTTAGACACCACCTGCATTCTTCGGCTCTGACCCCTTCCTTCATTTTCAAAGCCAGCAGTACAGCATCTTCATATCTGTTTTTCTTTCTGACACACTTCTCTCCTTCTTATAAAGACACATGTGATTATATTGGGTCTACCCAGATAGTCCAGGACAGTCTCCCCATCTCATGGGTCTTAATTTAATCACAGCTGCAAAGTTCCTGTGTAAAATGAAATACTAACAGATTTGGGAGATTATCACATAGATATCCTTGAGAGACCAGGTGAGAGAAGTTGGTGCCTCTGACCACTTCATTAGTGAAGCTGGTGAGTGGTCCACCCCTGGATGTGTTGCAAAGGTAGAGGCTTTCCTGGTGGATAAGATGTGGTGTGTAAGAAAAATGAGTCAAGAATGATTTGCTACGGAAAAATTAAGTAAAAAAATTAAAAAGGGGTGCTTGGCTGGCTCAGTCGGTAGAGCACGCAGCTCTTGATCTCAGGGTCATGAGTTTGAACCCCATGTTGGGCATAGAGATTACTTTAAAAAAATGACTACAAAGTTGAACGAATCATTTGGAAAGGAGTTCTGGCAGTGCAAATAATTGCCGCTAATTTCTTAATTAGTTTTTGCAGTTTTGTTTCTTCATTTGCAATTTGCAGTTTCTTAGTAGTTTTTGCAAGATTCGAATTGGTATTTCCAGTTGATTCTGAGATTCCTGAGGGCAGGTATCATTTCTGGTTTTGTGCCCCTAGTTTGTCCCTCATGTATGGCATTATGGTAAGACCTCAGTAAATAATGAATAAAAGAAGGGTTAGCTGGAATCTGCTCATTTTATTTTATTATGTGCAGTATTGTTTACAAACCTTTTAAATGTATGCTTGTGTAAAATTATTCATATATGGGTAAGTGTTGCACATAGTATCTGATGTTTGCATAAATAAATACACAGTGTAAAAGTCTTCTCCATGTGAGGCTTCATAATACGATCTAATAACATCTTTCTGTGACGTTAAGTGTTTCAGTATTAATATTGTTTTAGTAGCATTAAAAAAGTTGTATTTTACTTATAAAAGAAGAATGATTTCCTTAGAAAAACAGAAGTACTGACAGTTTCGGGCAGCTGCTTCTGAGAGCTCTTTAAAATGGTTATTGACCAAGCTCAGTGTTTTCCACAGGAATGGATCAAGTCACATTTTTATTCTCTAGAAACATTATTGATTAGCCTGGAAAGCAAAGCAATATGCAGTTAAGACTGCATTGGATTTTGCCTGTTAAGCCTCTTCTCTCAAGTCATTTATATCAGATGAGGATTAATAGGTCACAGATTGAATTTTATTGTCCAGTAGTTACTTAGGGTAGGGACTGTACTAAGTAGTTCTAACTAGTGCTTTACATTAAACTCTAACTGGGGTGCCTGGGTGGCTCAGTCAGTTAAGTGTCTAACTCTTCGGTCCAGGTCTTGTTCTCAGGGTTATGAGTTCAAGCCCTGCATTAAACTCAATGTGGAGTATGGAGGCAACTAAAAAACATTAGATACTATTTTTTAAAAAATACTTTATTTTTTTTATTTTTATTTTTAAAAGATTTTTATTTATTTATTTGACAGAGAGAGAGAGAGATCACAAGTAGGCTGAGAGACAGGCGGGGTCGGGAGGGAGCAGGCTCCCCGCTGAACAGGGAGCCTGATGTGGGCCTCAATCCCAGGACCCTGAGATCATGACCTGAGCTGAAGGCAGAGGCTTTAACCCACTGAGCCACTCAGGCGCCAAAAAAAAAAAATACTTTAATTAGCAGCTCATTAATTCATCTTTAGGTAATATTGTTTCCCACTTGAAGACAACTGAGAACCTAGAATGTTTCAGCTATGCTTTGATTAATCACATTTATGCTTTCATCTTTGTTTTTGATGGTGTAAAATATTTAACGTGGATTATTCTGTTTTATCTTGCTTCTTTCTTTGTAAAATACCTTAAAATCCTTACCATGTGTTTAAGTAGTCTCTGTTCAGTTATTTTTCCTATTTGCCCTTGATGGAGATTCTGATAGACTGAAACACCTCCCCCAGTTTATTTATACACACACATACATTCAAAGTAATGTATATATTTTTTTAAAGATTTTATTTATTTATTTGACAGAGAGAGATCACAAGTAGGCAGAGAGGCAGGCAGAGAGGGGAAAGCAGGCTCCCCACTGAGCAGAGAGCCTGACACGGGACTCGGTCCCAGGACTTCGAGATCACAACCTGAGCCGAAGGCAGAGGCTTAACCCACTGAGCCACCCAGGCGTCCCCAAAGCAATGTATATTTTTAACACACTTCATCTGTTAATCCTATTATCAGTGGGTGATCAAAGTGTAATTGTAGTATGCCACTTTTATTTATTTATTTTAAGATTTTATTTATTTATTTGACAGAGAGAGACACAGCGAGAGAGGGAGCACAAGCAGGGGGAGTGGGAGATGGAGAAGCAGGCTCCCCACTGAGCAGGGATCCCGATGCGGGGCTCCATCCCAGGACCCTGGGATCATGACCCCAGCCGAAGGCAGACACTAAGGACTGAGCCAGCCAGACGCCCCAGGAGAATGTTGTTTTGTTTTTGTTTTTGTTTCAAAGATTTTATTTATTTACTTCACAGAGGGAGAGAGATCACAAGGAGGCAGAGAGGCAGGCAGAGAGAGAGAGGGGGAAGCAGGCTTCCCGCTGAGCAGGGAGCCCGATGCGGGCCTCGATCCCAGGACCCTGAGATCATGACCTGAGCCAAAAGCAGAGGCTTTAACCCACTGAGCCACCCAGGCGCCCGAGAATGTCGTTTTTAAAGTAAATATATTCCAAAGACTGGAGTATTTGATCGGAATTTCTCAGGATTCTGTTGGTTTCAGCATTTTCCCAGTTTGCTGCAGTCCCCAGAGTTCGTATTTGCCTCCCTCTTATGGGGAGTCTATTGCTATTAGTAATTAGAGTGTCTTTTTTTTCTTTTAACGATCTGATACACTTAACTGCAACATGTACCTGCCCTTTTAAAGCACTTGTGTTTGTTTGAAGATTGATACGATATGTGGTAAAGGGACATTTTCTGATTGAACAGGAAAAGGAGAGAAGGTAAGGTATTTACAAATTCTGCTGGACTAAGACATTTTCGGAGGAAAGGAAATAATAGAAAAATTAGAATTTAGATTTGAGTAGCAACCTTTTCTGACAACAGAATTGCTCTGTGCTGCCAACATTTTTCTTATCATCTGACAGCTTTCTTTTTCATCCTTTTGGTTGGTGGCATGTGGTTAAGTGGCAACTTCCTTTAAATTTTAAGTATTATGAAAAACCCTTTGAAAGAAAAATTCAATGATATCGTAAACTTATAGGAGACCACAACATGCAGAAAGAGTAGAATCCTACAATAAATGAGATGACAGATTAATCATAAACTCAGATGTAGAAAACCTTTTAAAATAGTCCAATTGCTGACATAGGAGATATCATACCATAGATGATCAGTGTGACACAGAGCTGTCCTCTTACAAATAAAGGCTGAGAATTTTTCTATTGCAGTTATGTTGAAAATACATTTTTAAAAAAAGATGCCTAACTGGATCAGTTGGTAGAACATGTGACTCTTGATCTCAGGGTTGTGAGTTTGAGTCCCACATTGGGCATAGAGATTACTTTAAAAAATTTAAAAATAAATATTACACACATATATATGTATGATATGTATATATATATTTGTGTGTGTGTGTATCCCGTAAGGGAAGTAGTTCTCATAGAAATAAGTGGTAAATATTCTTGGGAAAATTTGGAAGGATCCCAAGCATGCCACCAGGGAATAATGGCTACGTTACATTAAATGATGATTATTTCTCTACTGGTAAACTGTAGTGTACTGCTCTGGAAATGAGTGCTGTGTTATTACTGTGCTACAATAATGGTAGCAGTAAAATTTTTCCTATCAGCAGATTGGTGCTGTGGCTAATTTGGGTCATAAAATATTACAGACTTTTGGGGCACCTGGGTGGCTCAGTCAGTTAAGTGTCCAACTCTTGGTTTCAACTCGGGTCTAATCTCAGGGTGGTATGATCAAGCCCAGTGTTGGGCTCCACACTCAGTGTGGAGTCTGTTTGAGATTCTCTCTCCCTCTCTCCGCCACAACACGCTTGTGTGTGCTAGCTCTCTAAAATAAGTAAGGACACCTAGGTGGCTCAGTGGGTTAAGCCTCTGCCTTCGGTTCAGGTCATGATCTCAGGGTCCTGGGATCGAGTTCTGCATCAGGCTCTCTGCTCAGCAGGGAGCCTGCTTCCCCCTCTGTCTGCCTGCCTCTCTGCCTACTTGTGATCTCTCTCTCTCTGTGAAATTAAAAAAAAAATGTTTTTTAAATTAAAAAAAAAGTAAATCTTAAAAAAAAAAAGCACAAACTTAAAAAAAAAGAAGAAAAGATTCTCTGCCCCTCCCATCTTGGCTTTCATGCTTGCTCGCTCTCTCTTTCAAACAAACAAATATTATAGACTTTGAGAAAACAGAGTTATGGGAAGTTCATTTGTTGCTTAGTATTTTTGGTGTTGGTTAAAACAATACTGATGTACAACACACATTCATATACAGAAAGGTACCTGGAAGCCCTTTGAATGCTTATCTGAACTTTATTGGTGTAGGTGTTTTCTGACTTCAAGGAGTTGTGGCATCCCCTTTAGTCAGTTATTGCATGTTTTATACTTCTAGGTAAGCAGAGAATTGGGGGAATAAGAAGATGGTGGAGATGAAAAAAGGCAGTGTGGAAATTTAAATTCTCTTTATCGGGGCGCCTGGGTGGCTCAGTGGGTTAAGCCTCTGCCTTCAGCTCTGGTCATGATCTCAGGGTACTGGGATCAAGCCCCGCATCAGGCTCTCTGCTCAGTGGAGGGCCTGCTTCCCCCTCTCTCTGCCTGCCTATCTGCCTACTCGTGATCTCTCTCCCTCTGTCAAATAAATTTAAAAGAATAATAAATAATTGGGTGCCTGGGTGGCTCAGTGGGTTAAAGCCTCTGCTTTCGGCTCAGGTCATGATCTCAGCGTCCTGGGATCGATGCCCGCTCCTCTGCTCAGCAGGGAGCCTGCTTCCTCCTCTCCCTGTCTCTGCCTGCCTCTCTGCCTAGTAACTTGTAATCTCTCTCTCTGTGTCAAATAAATAAAATCTTTAAAAATAATAATAATAATAATAAATAAATTCTCTTTATCAAGTTATTCTATTGTATTCAGTGAGCTTTTTTTCTTTTCTGCCCTGGTTTCTGGTATCTTGACTTCTGGAAAATAAAAGCTTTGAGGAAAATTGAAGAGAATGTTACCCGATTTTGCTATTCCTTGGATATGTTAGGATGAGCAATTTTTCTAGCATTAAGAAGCTTGACTCAGCTTCTGGGCACCTGGGTGGTTCAGTCAGTTAAGCATCTGCCTTCAGCTCAGGTCATGATCCAAGGGTCCCAGGATTCAGCCCTGCATTGCATGGGGCTCCCTGCTCAGCGGGGAATCTGCTTCTGCCTCTTCCTCTGCCTGCCGCTCCCCCTGCTTATTCTCTCTCTCTTTTTCTGTCATTTAAATAAATAAATAAATAAAATCTTTAAAAAGAAAAGCATGACTCAAAAAGAAGCATGACAAGGAGAGCCCAGTTTTTCACTCTCCTAAGACGGATGGCATTAATAGCATTAATGTTTCTCTAAAAAATCATGTCCATTCTCAATCCAAATTTTTGTCTTCATGCCTCCTTAAATTTTTGCTTAAACGTTGAGTTTTTTTCCAGGTAAATATTGATGAGAAGGCAGTGTCTTTCAAGGATTAGTTTCATCTAGGATTTGATTTAGATTCCTGTAGACTTATTAGTGTTGAAATATTCTTTGTATAAATTTTTTTTAAATAAACATATATTCATATCTACATGTATTCTTGTGTTTATCTAGATTACCTCTGCAAAACTGTGTAAGAAACTGGTAACACTGATTGCTCTAAGGGAGCAAATAGCAGACTAGGAATGGGATTTGGAAAGATATGCCTTATTGTATATATCCTTTTTTATTTTTGAAATTTCCCCCTGTGTATGTATGACTTGTTTAAACATAGAAAAAAAAAAAGAAAAACGGTATACAGTTTCACAGATCTTTTATTCTCTTCATAGTGATATATCCTGAGAGAAGATGGGAAAGGGCTGCAAGGTTGTGGTCTGTGGCTTGTTATCTGTGGGGAAAACTGCAATTTTGGAGCAGCTTCTTTATGGGAATCACACAATTGGTAAGATTATTTTTCTCTAGTTTCTCTATAGGTTCTGGGAACCGTTCAGGGTCTTTTGTTGGTCATGCTAACCTAAAGATGGGTGATAGCACCAAAAGTGAGGTATAATCCAGAAGGACTAAAGGGTTGATGTCAATAGAGATTGAAAAGTGGGGGAAATGGGAGAGAAAAAAATATTGTTTGTTACTGAAATTCAAGAGTATTTGCTGTAAGTTACAACAGGTAAGAAAACAAATGTGTGTGTGCATATGTGGTTTCCCGTGTATTTACATAATAAATAGTGGTCTTGGAGTCATAGAATCACTGACCTAAGAATACACTGAATGATCTGTCATTCAACTTTCAAACATGACTTTCCAATACTGCTATATAAGTTTTAAAAGTGGAAGAAGCTCTTTACTTATAAGCTCTAATATGACCTAATTTTGTGAATTGGATTATCTCATTCATTTTTTCATTCATTGAGTTAAATAATTAGTAAATACTTGCTGTATGATACAGGCCATAATGAGGACTTTTGAGGGTGAAGAAGACCCCATCTCTGTCTTTTTAAGGAGATCATCGTTTAGTAAGGAATATGGACATTACAGGTTAGAATGAAATGAGGTTTGTTAGATAAGTGGAACCATGGATCTTCAAAGTACCTCTAGCAAGTAGGTCAGAGCACATTTCTTTTATTAACCATCTTGATTAGCTTTGCTTCCTGTCCATCTTCCCAAAATAATTGTTAACAATTTTGGTTAAATCCATATTTGCTTTTTATTATGATGCTTGTGCTTGCAATTCTCAAACTTTTTGAGAACTTTTGGTTTCAGAATCCCCCCTGTCATAAATGCTGCACTATTGATTCCCCCCCCTTTTTTCCCCCTTTTTTAGAGATGGGGAAGGGGGCAGAGGGAGAGGGAGAGGTGCTCAGTCTCACAACTCTTGGATCATGACCTGAGCCAAAATCAAGAGTCGGACGATTAACTGACTGAGCCACCCAGTGCCCCTGCACTATTGATTCTTAGTTCTTTTACCTCCTGATTCTAATTTATGCCTGTGCAAAAATAAATTATGCCCAGGGGAGAAAATTTCTTTACCCTCTTAAAACCCCAAACAGGTTTTATTTATGTAGGCCTTATCATTCAATATTTTTACTGTGTTAGAATTTCAAACTGAGAAATTAAAAAAAATACTCATTACTTAAAATAATAAACCTATTACATGCTAAGATAACATTTTTATGAAAAATATATTTTCAAAAAAGAGAATGATCATTGATTTACATTTTTCGAAAATCTAATGTTTAGGGTCACCTGGGTGGCTCAGTCGTTAGGCATCTGCCTTCAGCTCAGGTCATGATCCCAGGGGCCTGGGATCGAGCCCTGCATCGGGCTCCCTGCTCAGTGGGAAGCCTGCTTCTCCCTCTCCCACTCCCCCTGCTTGTGTCTCTCTCTGTCCAATAAGTAAATAAAATCTTTAAAAAAATCTAATGTTCAGCTTACTAGAAGGCAGTTGGACTATCATATCTACTTGCTTTTGTATTTAATCAGTTGTGGCATTTTTTTTAGTTGAAATATATGAAGAAAACCTGGCCTCACACAGATAAATCGTTGGAAGAAGTAAGAGTATGTTATAGCCTTTCCAGATAATTGTGGGTATTCTTCTTTGCTGTTTCACTAAAACTCAACAAGTGATGTTTACTTAAAGCTTATTGGAAACCAGGGCGCCTGGGTGGCTCAGTGGGTTAAAGCCTCTGCCTTTGGCTCAGGTCATGATCTCAGGGTCCTGGGACTGAGCCCTGCATCGGGCTCTCTGCTCAGCAGGGAGCCTGCTTCCTCCTCTCTCTCTGCCTGCCTCTCTGCCTACTTGTGACCCCTCTCTCTGTGTCAAATAAATAAAAATAAAACCTTTAAAAAAATAATCTTATTGGAAACCACATAAGTGAACTTTTCCTACTCTATTAAAGTAAAATCTTATTGATCTATCTTGAATTGTAAATGGAATTTTTACCCAACAGTGGTTTTAAAATATCATAAATTGGTCATTTGAAAAATACTGGCTGAGATAAGCAGATCTTCCAAATAACATTTATTAATATCATCACCAGTCTTATCAGTATTAGGAAGCTATCAAGTTCATGGTGATGGGTACAATTCTCATTTTCACTCAAAAGGTCAAATTTTATCATTGACAACAAATGTTGCTAGTTATACTCCTCAAAAATGATAAGCTCCCTTTATTCATTTTGAAAAAGCATCTATCAAATACCCCAAGTAAGATAGTTTTCCTGTCATTCCTTCTTTAAAAAAAATTGGATAGTTCAATTTGCAACTCAAACACAAGAGTTTTTCCTCCAATTACCACAATTCATTATGCAGAATTCTTTATGCATTAATCACATAGAATATTTTAAAATGTAAATATGTATACTCAAGGTTTGAGATTTAATAAAATCAATAATTTTTATTGCTTTATCAAGGACATTCTTAAATTGGGTTTTTCCTCCAAATAGCAAGTATGAGGTGGTGAAGAATACAACTACTAATAAATACAGTTGGTGCTCTACCTTGATTTGTATTAAAGCACCAGCAGATTTACCCACCATTGCTTTCGCATAATCGGTGCAAATGTCAACACAGTGGAAAAGATAAATGTCTTTGATCGTTATCAAAATAGTTTTGTCTATGTGGATTCTCTGAAGGGAGGCACTGAGGGATCTTTAGACCACACTTTAAGAACTGCTGGTGCATGTAAATATTCTCAGCTGAGCAATGTTCTGTACTATGATTGTTTCTTTTCTTTCTTTTTGTTTTTCTGGAGGCTAATATTTGCTTTGTCATTTCTTTAATTTTATTCTATTGCTAATTCTTCCACGTGTACACATGGTGCTCAGTTTTTTTGTTTGTTTTTTAAAGATTTATTTATTTATTTATTTGACAGAGAGATTACAAGTAGGCAGAGAGGCAGGCAGAGAGAGGAGGAAGCAGGCTCCCCACTGAGCAGGGAGCCTGATGCGGGCCTCAATCCCAGGACCCTGAGATCATGACCTGAGCTGAAGGCAGAGGCTTTAACCCCCTGAGCCACCCAGGCACCCTTGGTCCTCAGTTTTTTACAAAGTCAGCTACATCAAATGCCCCCACCCTTGGAGACTCTCCTTCCAGGAGTTAATGATTCTCTTATCTAAGCTATTACACAGCATCGCCATGGAACTTTTCTTTACCTTTCTTCCTGGGTTTGAGTTCCTGTTTCTTTCCTCTTTCTTTCTTTCTTTCTTTCTTTCTTTCTTTCTTTCTTTCTTTCTTTCTTTCTTTCTTTTTCTAATTTATTTATTTAGGGGTGCCTGGGTAGCTCAGTTGATTGAATATCTGCCTTTCGCTCAGATCCTGATGTCCTGGGATGAGACCTGGGATGGGTTCCTTTCTCTGCAGGGAGCCTGCTTCTCCCTCTGCCTGTTGCTCCCCCTGCCTGCCACTCCCCCCTGCTTGTACTCTTGTTCTCTCTCTCTTTCTCTCTGTCTCGCTTGCATGCACGTGTGTAAGCTCTTTCCCTAGCAAATAAATAAAATCTTTAACAATATTTATTTATTTATTTTTTAAAAAGATTTATTCACTTTAGGGGGAAGGGGCAGAAGGAGAGGGAGAGACTCCCAAGCAGACTCCATACTGTGCCGGACCTTCTGGACTAATCCTCCAATTTTTGAATTTCACTTCTGTTTTCATCTCAATATTTTGTTTCACTTTCTGTGTTTTTCTCAGCATTATATTCTAGCCCTTCTATTGAGTTTTCATTTTTTAGTATCCTGTTTTTATTTCATGGATGCTGTATCTTATACCTTTTAGTAAATATTTTGTAGTGTTTTGTTTTCTTTGCATAGTCTTTTCCCTCTAAGGTGCTCTTTTCTCATTTTTGGTCTCTATTTTCCTCAAGTATCTGGTAATCTTTGGTTGTCTTGTCTTAATTAAGAATGGGAAACTAAAGGGCGCCTGGGTGGCTCAGTGGGTTAAAGCCTCTGCTTTCGGCTCAGGTCATGATCTCAGGGTCCTGGGATCGAGGCCCGCATTGGGCTCCCTGCTCAGCGGGGAGCCTGCTTCCCCCTCTCTCTCTCCCTGCCTCTCTGNTCTCTCTCTCTCTGTGAAATAAATAAATAAATAAAATCTTAAAAAAAAAAAAAGAATGGGAAACTAAAAAGCTAATTGAAAGCTCTAAGTGTGAGGATAGGGTTTATGACTTAGAGCTTCACTGGAAGGTGATCTGGTAGGGGACACTTGTTGGAGGAATCCTAGATATTAGTATATTTAGGAATTTTAATTTTTCACTGGCCAGATTCTTCTGCCTGAAGGATAAAGACCTGGCTCTAAGTTGAAACCTTCTGGAAAGGATTCACCATTCCAGATGCCATTATGAACATTCATGATTCATGGGAACAGGTCAAAATGTCAACATTAATAGGAGTTTGGAAGAAGTTGATTCCAGCCCTCATGGATGCCTTTGAGGGGTTCAAGACCAGTGAGGGAAGTAACTGTGCATGTGGTAGAAATAGCACGAGAACTAGAATTAGAAGTAGAGTGAGCCTGAAGATGTGGCTGAATTGCTCCAATCTCATGACAAAACTTTAACAGATGAGAATTTGCTTCTTATGAATGAACAAAGAAAGTGGGTTTTTTTTTTTTAAAGATTTTATTTATTTATTTGATACAGAGAGAGAGATTACAAGTAGGCAGAGAGGAAGGCAGAGAGACAGGGAGAGGAGGAAGCAGGCTCCCTGCCGAGCAGAGAGCCCGATGCGGGCCTCGATCCCAGGACGCTGAGATCATGACCTGAGCCGAAAGCAGAGGCTTTAACCCACTGAGCCACCCAGGCGCCCGAAAGTGGTTTTTTTAAGATAGAAGCTGTTTCTGTGATAATATTGTGAAGGCTGTTGAAGTAACGTCAAAGGATTTATAGTGTCCCATAAACTGATCTAATAAAAGCAGCATCAAGGGGGCGTCTGGCTCAGTTGGAAGAGTATGTGACTCTTGATCTCAGAGTTGTGGGTTTGAGCCCCATGTTGGGTATAGAGAGTACTAAAAAAATTAATTAAAAAAAAAAGGCAGCAAGGTATGAGGGGATTGACTCCAATTTGTCTCTTCTTTTTAAGTAAGCTCTATCCCTGGTGTGGGGCTTGAACTCATGGACCTGAGATCAAGAGTTGCATGCCCTACCAAATGAGCCAGCCGGGTGCCCCAGATTGACTCCCAGTTTTTGAAAGACGTTCTGCTGTGGGTTAAAATGCTGTCAAACAGCATCACATGCTACAGAGAAATTTTTTGTGAAAGGAAGTCATGTGATGTGCTTGACCTCATTGTTATATTTTAAGAAGTTGCCACAGCTACTCCAGCCTTCAGTAGCCACCACCCCAATCAGTCAGCAGGCATCAACATTGAGGCAAGACCCTCCAGCAGCAAAAATATTACAACTCCCTGAAAATTCAAGTGATGGTTAGCATTTTTTATCAATGAAATATTTTTAAATTAAGGTATGTACTTTTTTTAGACTTAATGCTATTGCGCACTTAATAGACCAGTATGAAAGGGAGGTACATGCAAAATGATCTCCAAAGGCCAAAGGAGCTATAAGACTGAAGAAAAGGGCCAAGTCAAGCTTGACAAAAAATGGTTTATTAAAGGGACTTGCTGACAGAAGTGTGTCTTGGGTAGCTACAAGTAGATCTCTGCAACCCTGCTTTTATAAGACCTGCTTTTATAGCCCTAGAGGCTGAGGAGTACAGGCTGGGAGACCAACTGGGAAGAAATGTTTGAGAATCATAGTCACATCTTCAGAGCAGAATGACCTAAGGGTCTAGTTAAGGGTATGGTTAAACAGAAGGAATGTTGGGGGGCAGAGCTGTGCTTAAGAAAGCTTCTGGTCTCAGCATGGTCCTCATGGCAGATTTAGTCCAAGATGGTGTTAGATTGGTTCACACACTCCACCTTTCAAATCTGGCTCTCACAGTCTCCCATGCCCACCTCTTCTGCAGTATTCCCTGAGCCATCAGAGAGTGACTCTTGGCAATAGGTTCCTTTGCTAGACTGTGTTCAAGTTGAAGGCATAAACCATAGCAGTAATACAGGTAGCAACAGAGACCTATGAAAAGGGGAGCAAACCACATATCCAGCATGAATCTCATTGTGAACCATCCACATATGTCCATGTTCATTGCACGAAAGGGTTTCCTTTACCAGAACATGAGAAGCAGCAGGCTGAGGATAAAAGAACAAATGTTTAGTAGGTACTTGTCTAGGGGAGATTCTCTCCCTCTACTGAGATGATGCTAGTGCCTTTGCCCTTTGTCAGGAGCACAGAGGTGGCATGAGGTGCTTGAGCAGGTAGGACATACCAGACATTGTTGCCCTGGGGCCAAAGAGTCAGTCTGTACATGTAAAATTAAAGGTGGTACAAACAACTGTGAAAGGCAAGTATAAAGTCCTTCAGTATGGGTGCTTGTCTGGACTATGTATATGTTGACTGTTTTGGCCCCAACTCCAGCAGGAACAACAGGGACCACTTTAGCTTTCTGGGTGGGACATTTCTTACTCCGGGAAGAAATAGCCTATCATTCTGGGGAAAGTTGCCATTCTAACCCCGTTCAGTTCCCTCCCCCAGGAGGATGGGCTGAGGAGCCCAGAACCACAGTTTTGCCTGTCCTGCTATGAATTCAGCAACCAGTGTCTCGTTTTGTGTGGCAGTAGTCCAACGCATACTGGTTTTGGTGACTAACCATAAATTTGGGGTGGTGCCACAGATGGTCTCAGTCGAATTTAACAAGTGTATGGTTTCTGGCAAGACTTGTCTATCCATGCAACCGTGGTGTCTGTAAGAGAGCTCTGAGTTGAGCTTTAAGAATGCCATTCTTAGTTTCAGTTAGCTTGGTGGCCTGTGGATTATAGGGTAAATATAACCACCAATGTATGTCCTCACATCATATTTAGTGAAATGTGTTCCCATATCACAGTCTATGCTTTGAGGATATCTGTACCTGGCACTAAGTTGTTCTAAGGCATTGTTGATGGCATTTTGATTGGCCCTTTTACAGGGAAGGACTTTACCTGGCTGTATCCACACAAGTTAGGGTGTTCTTTTCCCCTTGACTCATGGTTAGAGGGCCTATATAATCAATCTGGCAATCTAAAACCAGTTTGATCGCATGATGTGTCTTGTGGTGTGTGGAACTTCATAGGTCTTAACTGGGAGCAGATCAGTTACTACTGATGTTGCTAGAACATCAGCATAGTAAAGGGGCTTGCCAACTCCCTTCATTATGGTTCAACCCACCTTATATTGCAATGCCCACTGTGCTTATGAAAGCATGCAGCCAGTTCTGAACTTTGCATGGGGGTAAGGGCCCTGATTTTCGCTAAGGTGTCTGGCTCAGTATTCCCATTGTGTGAGACAGGCCTATGCACTGAGACATGGAAAACAGTATGGGAGGCAGCAGGGTCCTATATACCATATATCCTTCCATAATTCTCCGCATAATGGTTTCTGTAAAACTGTCCAGTCAGCCTGAGCCCATTGGGCCCTTATAGACAGCCTATCTATCCATGCAGAGGGTAAGGGGTTAGGGTTCATGCATACATACCATCTAGGCAGCTCTTGGTTCAGCCCATTGACTGCTTTTATTATCTGCAGTCTCAAACCAGACAGTATCAGTCTGGGGTGGGGTTATTCCTGCAGTTCAGTGACTAGGATTCCTTCTAGGAGAGCCACCCATATACCAAGCATCTCCAGGAATAGGATATGTGCCTTCCTTTACTTGTGAGGGGGTCTCTGTAGGAGGCTTTTGGGGGGTAGTCATTAAAGGTTTCATATTCTTCTGACTCCAAGACACCATATAATTCAGCTCCCAGGGGACTGTTGGCAAGAACACTGTTGTAGGTAAGCATGCCATCTTTGGAATGTAGGGGCTTGTGTTACGGCCAAGGCCAGTCTTGTGACTATACAATCTAGCCACCCCGTTATAGGCAACCCAGTTTGGACATTTACTGGAAGAGTGGCAGTTAGGGGCTCCACTTGTTGAGGGCCTTATAGCCCCCTTATACTTGTTGTCCAATAGGAAAATATTGTATCTTTGTTCCCTTCCAGAGTTGTGATCAAAAGTTCAACAGGGTTAACTTTCTATGCTGTTCCTGCCAAAATGCCCAACTTATCCCATTTGGCATAGTTGGTCACATCTAGGGTCATGGGAGTAGTAGGTGAAGGCATTCCTGAGGTCTGTGCTTATGTAGCTAATAGCTTGGTCAAAGCCAGCTTGATGTTCTTCCCAATGCCAGTGGGCTTCCTTTTTCACCAGATGGTATAGGCATTGTGCTAAATTGGGCTAAAGACCCTATAGTACCCCAGGAGATCTAGGAACACTTGCAGTTGCTTAACTGTCTTAGGGATGGGAAACTGTTGGATCTTGGCAGTCACTGAGCCCAGTATAAGACACATCTTGACCTGACCAGGTAACTCTTCAAAACTTGACTGCTGGCCCAGGGCCTTATACTTTTTTGTGGTTTGATGGTATGTCCTTGCTTGTTCAGATGAGAGAGCAGAGACTGCTCAAGTAAGATTCTACAGAAGTCTTCTAAGGTTAGCATCACATCACTGACATAATGGAACCTTTTAACCATGAGTAGTGGTGGATATAAAGAAAAATTGTGAGCAGTCCTACCATGACAGATAGTGGGGCTATGCAAATATCCTGTGGCAATGTCTAGAATGCCTATTGTCAACCATCCCTTGTGACTTGGGATGCAAAGGATACGAAAGAAAGCATTGCCGGGTGAGGGATTGGGGAGAGGCACCCGGGTGGCTCAGTCTGTCTAGTGTGGACTCTTCATTTCAGCTCAGGTCATGATCTCAAGGTTGTGGGATAAAGCGCTGCATCAGGCTCTGTGTTCAGCCATGAGTCTGCTTGAGATTCTCTCTCTCCCTCTCCCTTTGCTGCACCCCCCACATATGCTCATGTGCATGTATGTGCTTTCTCAAATAAAATCTTTTTTTTTTAAAGATTTTATTTATTTGACACAGAGAGAGTGAGAGAGCACACAGGCAGTGGGAGGGGCAGACAGAGGGAGAGGGATCTCAGGTTCCCTGAGCAGATGGCCCAAGGTAGAGCTCAATCCCACGATCTTGAGATCATGACCTGAGCTGAAAGGCAGATGCTTAACCGACTGAGCCACTCAGGCATCCCTGAAATAANTTTAAAAAAAAAAAAAAAAAAAAAAAAAGTAAGCATTGGCTAAATCCAAAACTACATGGTAAGAGCCTACACCATGTACATTTTGTTCCGTGACTTGGGTAATATTAGGACAACCGTATTTAGTTCTCCAACCATATGTAGAATCCATGGTCATTCTCCAGGTGCCATCTAGTTTCTTTACAGGCCATACAGTGCTATCATAGGGATTTTGTGCTGGCCTGATTATTTGTACTCTTGCTAATTCCCATATAGTGGGAGGTATTTCCTCAAATCCTCCTAAAAATCAGTATTGCTTTACATTTATAACTTGGGGGGGAGGTAATGTAGGATCCCAATTTGCATTTCCCCTTAAGATGGTTTTAATTACTGTAAATCAAATGTGAAATTCTCCTACAGAGCTTTGTAGTAGTTTTTTCCAGAAGAATATCTATGACTAATGTATTCTCCAGTATCAGAGAAATAAAAACCTCATAAGGAGCAGATGGGCTTTTATTGTCAAGCGCACTGTTGTGCATTTCACCCTTATGCTCTTTTTTCTTTTTTTAAGCTTTTATTTATTTGTCAGAGAGAGAGAGAGCGCATAAGCAGGGGGAGCTGCAGGCAGAGGGAGAAGCAGGCTCTCCTCTGAGCAGGGAGCCCAGTGCGGGACTCCATCCAGGACCCTGGGTTAATGACCTGGGCGGAAGGCAGACGCTTAACCGACTGAGCCACCCTGGCTTTTCCCTCCATAACTGTTGGTGGCACCCAGGTCCCTGAATGCCATTCTGGATTGCCGTGAATTAGGGTGCATTCTGTACTGGTATCCACTAAGGACATGGTTTTTTGCTTATTTTATTGTGTCCAGTAAACTGTGAACTGTACTTGGGACCTCCTGTTGCCCCCTGTGACTCTCACATGGAAGCAACCTTGGTCCCATCCCCAGTCTCTCAGGCCAAGGGGGTACCCGGCCCTGGTAAGAAGTCACTTGTGGCTTAGTTTTTTTTTCTTCCGGCGTTAATAAAGGGCAGTGGCCTAAATTGCTGAGCAGAAGTAAACTCCTTCCTTAAAGCCACTAGAACAGCATTTGGTTGGCAGTCTGTCTTTTCTCTGGTTATGCCCACTGCCAGCAGGTCATGCCACATTTGCTTTGGGGGTACCCTAAAGGCAACTTTGTTTTAGAGTAACCTTATTTCTGATAGCTTTAATTACACATATTACTTAGAATTCTTAACCCTCAGAAACCTTAATTTCTAGTGAAAACTAAGTAAGCAATTGTGAACTGTTATACCAGCATTCTTCACTTAGCAAAACTTTAAGGTTCCAAGGCACCAGGAAGATTTGGGAAACTAATTAAAAAGTTTACCTAAAACTTTTTATCTGTTCAGTCTATGTGTTACTGACATTTATGTCTAGATAACCTGTGAAAATTTCATGAGACATTAGACAAACTCAGCCAACATTCTAAGTCATTTTTGCTGACAAATTGCAATAGACGAACATGAACTTAACTAGTAAATTTGATTATTGGAATTGTATTTAATGTTGATAACTCTGAAGACATACCTGTTTTAATTAAACCAAAAACTTAAAACTTTAAGAAAATTATCTTAGATCACGTGAACTTAAAAAACATTTGAGTTAATTTTTATTATATTTGAGAATTTAAGTTGTATAAATGCTTAATTTTCTTTAAGCCAGTTAAATAGAGCTTTTTTTTTTTTTTTTTTTTGACAGAGAGGGCACAAGTAGGCAGAGAGAGGAGGAAGCAGGCTCCCCGCTGAGCGGGGAGCCCGATGTGGGCCTCGATCCCAGGATCCTGGGATCATGACCTGAGCCGAAGGCAGAGGCTTTAACCCACTGAGCCATCCAGGTGCCCCAAGCTTTTTTTTTTTTAAATACATATATTAACAATACCGTCCAGAGGTAGAAAATACTACATAACTATAATACATACATATGGACACACATAAACACACAGATACAGAGACTTCATAGCTTCTGTTTTAAAATTACCACCATGAAGTAAGTACAAAACTCACTTATAAATTTTGGATCTAAATTTGTTTTTTTTTTTTGGTAGATGAAATAAGGTAACCTGTCTAGATGGCTTAAGCTTTTTCCACTTATATTTGGAAAAGACACAAGATTTATATGTCCTTTTAACAGAAACCAAATTCTAATTTTTCACCAGCTTACTTTTGATATTAAAACTCATTTTAATATAAATTCATTTTAATCTTAGCCAGCTTGACCACACATAAAATTCCTTTCCAAATATTCCTTTTCCATAGACCCTCTACAACTTTCTCCATTCTGATTTTGTCCTGTTTCTTTCTCTTCAGACCACCAGATGCTCTTTAGGACAAAATTATTTTTTTATTCCTCAACAAAAAAGCATCTCCAGTTTTCATACCTTCTCCTACTGAAAACACATTCTACTTTCCTGGCATACAAAGATGTTTCCCACGAGTTCCCAGGCTGGCTTCAAATGATGGCTGTAACCCAAGGTTGCCACATTTTATAACCCCCTCCCCGCCAGGGCACACAAAGCAACAGACACACTGAGGTCTCAATTTGTCATCCTGGTTTTACATAGTATCTACCAAATTAGAAGCCAAAAGGGATGTAGTCTCCTGTCCTTTTCCAGTTGTTTAATTCTTTCTCCAGCTGCTTTATTTCATTTCTGCCACTAGCAGGGCATTCATGGCCTCCTGAAGGGCCCATAGGAGCAGCCAACCCACCAGAGCCACTGCTTGGTGGACTTCCTCACCCCAGTGGGTCATGCAACTTTTTAATAGCTCTAATCCATATGGCATTTTCAGAGTGTCCCCATCCTCATGCAGAAGTCCATAGGTATCAAGCAAACAGACTGTGCCTTCCCACATTGCATGGTCAGCCACTCCAGGGTTTCCCCCCAAAAAAGCTTCATTTCCTTGCCCATTCTTCAGTCTCTGGGCTCCTCCTGGCTGGCTTATCAATTGTTCTGTGAAAGGGAGGTAATATGCAAAATGATATTCAAAGGCCAAAGGAACCATAAGACTGAAGAAAAAGCCCAAGTCCAACTTGACAAAAAGTGGTTTATTAAAGGGGCTTCTGGACAGAAGTCCCTCTTGGGCAGCTGCAAGACAAGTAGATCTCTGCAACTCCACCTCCTATAGGACCTGCTTTTACAGCCCTAAAGGCTGAGGGGTACAGGCTGGGAGACCACCTGGGAAGGAATGTTTGGAGAATCATAGTCCAATGTCCACAGCAGATCAAGGACATTATGCCCCAAGGGTGTGCTTAAGGGTGTGGCAAAGAGAATGGGGCAGGGAAGACCATGCTCTAGAAGGCTTTGGATCACAGAGTGGTCATGTCAGATTTGTCTAAGATGCCATTAGTCTGGTTCACACAGTAGTGTAAACATAACTTCTATATGCACTGGGAAACCAAAAAATTCAAGACTGACTTTATTGTGATGCTCACTTTATTGCAGAGGTCTGGAACAGAACCAGCAAATCTCTGGGATATGTCTGTATGTTTTATTGGCATGGGATGGTATCCACATGATTTTATTTCTGGATATAGCTCATATTTAAATATGAAGATAGTTCCTGGGACCCTAGATACCTATCTTATAAGCCTCTTCACTGTTCATTAAAATTCAAAGTGTTAATCTCCCCTTAATTCCCTTATCAACAAATGATTATTGAATACTTGCTATGTACACAGAGTGGTTTGTTTCTCTCAAAGGTGTGGGACTAGTTGAAGAGACAAAACTCACACAAATGCCACAAACAAAAATGCATTTTAAAAGGATCACTCAGGCCAGAAGGGAACAGAAACTGGGATGTCAATTATGAGAAGAGCTCATTCATTCATTCATTCATTCAGCAAACATTTACTAAGGACTTTCTATGTATGTAAGTCAACTTGTTAGTCCTCAGAACTGTAAAGACAGATTAGCCAGTCTTGGCTCTCAGGGTTTACAGTCCAGCTTTTGAGGGGACAGATAAGAAAAGACTGAAGTATAAAATGGTATTCCTGGTACAAGGAACAGTAGGAGCAGAAAGTTGGGGAGGGGGATAATGATTAGGAGAGGATCCATAGAGTTGACATTTCAGTGAAATTTGGGAAGAAGGTCTTTCACCAGGTGTTTACTGAGCTATTGCAGTAGTTCAGGTGAATATAACAAGCCAAAAGGAATGGAGGAGGTAACAGATTAAACAGGTGTTCCAGTAGAGTGGCTGATTTTTGATAACTTTTATCCACTGTTCTTGGTCAACAAGGACTCTGAAGACTACCAGGGAGAGATGGCGATCAAGGGAAGAAAGCAAGGAGGAGGAACAAGTGTGGGGAGGAAAGATAAGTTTTGTTAGTTTGAAGTACTTGCATGACAATGACATTCACATATAAATGCCCAGTAGGTACTTGAGAACTAAAGCCTGGTACTCAGGCCCAGACATAACATATCAATTTTTGAGTCCCTTAAACAGACTCTGGAAGTACTGGAAGTTGTACAGAATAAAGGCAGCAAAATTACCCCAGGTCCTGTCCTTGGCTCTGATGGAGGAGAAAATAGAGCTACTTAGTTGTTGAAGCTGCTTTTAAGATCCGCCTTTAATTCTCCAATTTCAGTACTAAGTCCTTTGATTCTGTTACTTTTTTTTTTAATTTTATTTTTATTCTTTGCCCAAGGGGTACAGGTCTGTGAATCATCAGGCTTACATCTTTCACAGCATTCACCAAAGCACAAACCCTCCCCAATGTCCATAACCCATCCACCCTATCCCTACCCTCCCACCCCCCAGCAACCCTCAGTTTGTTTTGTGAGATTAGGAGTCTCTTATGGTTTGTCTCCTTCCCCATCCCATCTTGTTTCATTATTTTTCCCTCCCTACCCCCCACGAACTGTTAAGTTACTTTTTAAACGTACCTACTAGTCTCATTGCCAAATTTTATTTCTTTTATTTCTATACAGAAGAAATATATATGTGTGTGTAAATATATATATATTTTAAAGATTTTATTTATTTGACAGAGAGAGAGAGATACAGCGAAAGAGGGGGAACACAAGCAGGGGAGTGGGAGAGGGAGAAGCCAGCTTTCCTGCGGAGCAGGGAGCCTGATGGGGGCTTGATCCCAGGACCCTGGGATCATGACCTGAGCCAAAGGCAGATACTTAACGAATAAGCCACCCAGGCGCCCCAGAAGAAATATATTTTAATGCCACTTTGTTCACTTACTATAACAACTACCTTTCACTTTAAAGAAATTTAGTAAGGGCGCCTGGGTGGCTCTGTGGGTTAAAGCCTCTGCCTTTGGCTCAGGTCGTGATTTCAGGGTCCTGGGATCGAGGCCCATTTCGGGCTCTCTGCTCAGCAGGGAGCCTGCTTCCCCCTCTCTCTCTGCCTGCCTCTCTGTCTACTTGTGATCTCTCTCTCTCTCTGTGTCAAAAAAAAAAATAAAATAAAAAAAAAAAATAAAGAAATTTAGTAAATGGAAATACAATTCTTATATGTAGTGAATAGGGAAACCTCTAGAAAGCAAACTTTTTAAGGAGAGGAAAATACTAATTGATACTGAGTTATCCCCAAAGAATAATATTTTTTCTTTATCGAGGTTTAATTGACTTAACACTTTATTAATTTCAGGTGTACAACGGAATGGTTTGATATAAGAATAATTTCTTTTTATTCCCAGGAATGGAAGATTGTGAAACAATGGAAGATGTATATATGGCTTCAGTGGAAACAGATCGGGGAGTAAAGGAACAATTACATCTTTATGACACCAGAGGCTTACAGGAAGGTGTGGAGCTACCAAAACATTATTTTTCATTTGCTGATGGCTTTGTTCTTGTGTACAGTGTGAATAACCTTGAATCCTTTCAAAGAGTAGAGCTTCTGAAGAAAGAAATTGATAAGTTTAAAGACAAAAAGGAGGTAAGTGGGGGCACCTGGGTGGCTCAGTGGGTTGAGCCTCTGCCTTTGGCTCAGGTCATGATCTCAGGGTCCTGGGATCGAACCCCACATCAGGCTCTCTGCTCAGCAGGGAGCCTGCTTCCCCCTCTCTGCCTGCCTCTCTGCCTACTTGTGATTTCTGTCTGTCAAATAAATTTTTTTTAAAAAGGAGGTAAGTGGGTTTGTTAAAAATGCTAACTATGAATGTTAATATTTAACTCATAGCATGAACTTTTGGGCAGTTAACAATATTTAAAAAGCATTAAATTGTATTCACAGTTTCTGTAATCTTCATAATATATTTTCTTAGCCCAGGAAATACAGGATTGAACAAATTCAATCAGGACCAGCGTTTGACTTTCTGCTTTTGCTTGTTACCATGTGCAAGTTGAATTTTAATGACACTGTGTCTCAAATACTACATAGTTCACTTCATATTGTTTGAGATCACTGTTCCCTAGGGCTCTCTTTGTCTCGTTGGCAAAACAGGATTCTTGTTTTTAGCCTTAGGAGAAAATAATAAATACAAATATAAATACATATAAATAAATAAAATGATTGGATTATACTCATTTACTACTTAGAAATAAGTTCCTTACCATGATATGTAGCCTTAAATTATCCGGCCCATACCTGTCCTTTTTTGTCTTATTTTTATCATTTTGTTCCTCTGTCACTACTCCAGGGACACTGAACTACTTTTTGTTTTATTCAATGTGATGATTTTGTTCCCCTGTTAAGTCTTTGTCAATGGCTGGTTCCCTTCCTGGAACTCTTAATGCAGCTCTTTCCCCAGATTTTCACATGGCTGATTCCCTGTCATCTAGGGAACCACGTAATGTATTGGTTAACAGCACTGGCTAGATGTTTTTAACCTAGATTTTTATAGTTTATTATGTTAAACTTCTTTTTTTATGTTAAACTTATTTTGAGATAATTGTAGATTCGCATGCAATTTTAAAGGAATAATAGAGATCCCTTACCCCGTTCCACCAACGCTAACATTGTACAAAACTAGTATAATGTTAACACAAGATATATATGTTTATAATCAAGATACAGAACAGTTCCATCATTGCAAAGATACCTCGTGTTATCTTTTCTTGCCATACCCGCTTTCCTCCCATCCCTATCCCCTTAATCCTTGACTAATGTTTTCCATTTCTGTTACCTTGTCATTTCACGAGTGTTAACATGAATGGACTCATACAGTGTGTAACCTTTTGGTATCAGCATTTTTCACTCAGCATAAGCATAATTCTCTGGAGGGTCATCCAAGTTATTACATGTATCAGTAGTTCATTCCTTTTTATTCTGAGTGATATTGCATGGTATTTATGTACCAAAGTTTATTTAACCATTAACTTGTTGAAGGACATCTGGGTTGTTGATATTTTATTATTTTGAATACTTATTTGCTTTGTGAATAGATTACAGTCAAAGGGTCAATCTTCAAAAGACACAGAGGCAAGTAGTGGGTGGATGCTCTCCTACCACCTGTTTCCCATTTTTCCCACCTAAACAGATAAATGCTGTTATTTTCTAGGATATCCTTCATATCTCCTCCTTTCCCCAAAAAAGTTGAAAGAGTGATTTATTGACCACTCATATTTGGTACATATTTGGATCTGCTTCTTAACTTTCTGCCTCACTTTCCTTAATTGTAAAATGAGGATAATAGTACCTTTCTCATATGGTTGTTAGGGAGATTTAAGAAGCATATTCATTCAACAAATGCTTATTGAGCAGCTACTATATGTCTGGCATTGTTTTAGGTAAGGTGGAGGGAATACAATAGACAACAAACAAATGTATATCATGGAGTCAGATGCTATGTAGAAAAGTAGAGCAGGGTACAAGGGTACTATTTTTCTGTAGGGCCATCTGGGAAGGCCTCCCTGATAAGGTGACATTTAGCAGAGATTTGAAGGAAGTGAGGGAGGGAGCCAGGCCCATGTGGAGGAGTGCTCCAGGTCGGGGAACTAGCAGGCGCAAGGCTCTGGGAAAGTTTGCTCTGTCATGTTCAGGAACAACAGTGAGGCCAGAGTGGGCTAGGAGGAGGATGGTAGGAGATGAGGGCCACTTTGGATCAGAAGTCATTGGTTTTGAGCAAAGGAAAAACATGATAGGTTGCATCTATTTATTTTCATGTTTGATTTTTAAAAATTAAATAGGTAATGTTTGCACATGGTTCAGAAATTTAAAAAAATATGTAAAAAGGACTATTGTGAGGTCTAGTTCCCACCCCTGTCATCGACCACCAAGTTCCTTTATCTCAAGCATACTATTCATTTATTGATCGACTGATTATAAGCTTTTTGCCCAACATGGGGCTTGAACTCATGACCCTGAGATTAAGAGTCATATGCTACACCACCTGACCCAGCCAGATACACCTCAAGCATGCTTTTTAAATATTTTACCACTTTATTTGTTTTGGGGCATCCTCCCAAAGTTTCTTTATATAAATACAGGCAA
Source organism: Ailurus styani (assembly GCA_002007465.1). Classification (NCBI taxonomy): domain Eukaryota; kingdom Metazoa; phylum Chordata; class Mammalia; order Carnivora; family Ailuridae; genus Ailurus; species Ailurus styani. Next base: position 1,650,926 of record LNAC01000262.1, on the reverse strand, counting down.
ATACAAGCAATACATATAGTTTTCCCCCACCCCTACTTTCTTACACCAAAGGTAGCATAGTGTTCTGCACCTTACATTTTTCATGTATGTATCTTGGGAGTCCTTTCCATAGCAGTATTCAGATTCCTTTTTTTTTAAACTGATGCATATTCATTATACGGATGTATCACACTTACTTAACCAGTTCCAAACTGATGGACACTTGGGCTATTAACACTCATTTGCTATTATGAACTATGCTACAATGAATAATTTTACACATTATTTTGTATGTTTTAGGGTATAGTTGTAAGATCAGTTAAAATGAGGTTCTTGAATCAAAGGATATATTCCCAAATTACTGTCCATAACAAGGATATGGTATGAAAGTACCTGTTCTCCAGTCTTAACAATGTGTGCTTATGGATTTTGTGCATCTTCGGGGTGAAAATGGTACTTTAGTAGTTTGTTTCCTTAATATGAATAAGGCTAAATATCTTTTGACTTGATTTAAAACGTTCATTTCGGCTGCTGTGTTGACAACAGACAACAGTTGGGGGACAAGGTGAGAAGCAAGTTTTGTGAAATGCTTTTGCTCTGGATCACTTAAAACAGTTACCAGTTGAGGAGAAGCCACTTTAAAAAGTAGGGAGATCAAACTGCGTCATGGTGCAGGTAGGTCAGAAAAGCTGAGGACAAGGACATAGCCAGCCTTTAGAAACTTGGGATGTCTTAGGAACAGTTACAGTAAAACAGTGAGATGAAGTTTGATTGGACTGGATATAAGGATTGGACACAGCAAAGATGGCTCTTTGAATCAGTTTTGAGTCAAAGGGTAAATATATTGTCCTATAAAGAGAAACAGGAGCTAGAGAAGGATGTGTGAAAGAGGACTTTTTTAGACGAGAGCTAGTGTTTGCATGCTCATGGAATGATTCAGTAGAGGAGAAAATTGATGGGGAGGGGAATAATTGCTCGAGTGACAGTCTTGTCTTGGGTAGAGGATGGATTCTAGAAGATGGTAGGTTAGATGTGGTGGATGCAGGTGAAAGTTCTAATTGCTTCTGTTTTCTTACTGAAAGAGTGTGGACATCACCTGAGAGAGTAAGGTGGGGGAAGAGATGTTGGAGGTTGAAGAGGGCCAAGGTAGGAGCTGTTAAAATATTTGCTGGGAGAACACCAGCTCACTTAGTCAGTGATTATGGATTGGGACCAGCCAGGAGGGCTGTTTTTTCCCCTCCCTCCATGTTCAGTCCAATTAAGAGTTAAATTTAAGGTTGGGGGTTGACCAGGTGAATACAATGGGATGATCATGGCAATGTAGTAAATTAAAAGAATCTAAACTGGGCCAAGAACTGAGGACAGGAGAGGGGTTGAAGGACAGTGATCAAGGTAGGAGAGCCAGTGGGTTGTAGGTCCTTCTGGTGTTGAGGATTGTTGCAGTCAGGGTGTTAGGCATGAACTAGGAAGGCAAAGGTGGGAGTAGGATTCCTGGAATTGGGACCAAGGAGGGCAGCAATAAGTAAGAGTAAGATGTGTTCTTGGGAGTGAATGGCCAAAGTCAGGAGGATGATTAAGGCGATTTGGAAAGGGTCATCCATGTAGTTAGTGAAGTCACTAGGACTTATAAGTGTGGGGGTGGCCATGAGCCAGGTCTATAATGAGTAGCAACAGGGTGGGGGTGGAAAACAGGTAGGAGGTAGTACAGACTAATAGCACCAGCCTTCAGTTTTCAGATTCTTAGAGGAGGACATTGTTGAAGGCAGCACTGAGGGACAAGGATACCCCTTCCAGCCCCTGTGCTCACTGTGGTGATGAGTACTACAGAGCTGAGCCAGTTTTAGCTAAGAAAGGTGAAGGGAACATTCAAAGCAGAGATGGGGACATAAGAAGGGGATTTTGTTAGAGTCTAGGGGCAACATGGAACAGTTTCTGAACTAGATGATAGGTCAGGACGATGGGAGATCAGAGTAGGAGATAACATTTGAAGATGAAAATGTGGGTGATGAAGAATGACAGGAGGGCCTGAGGGATAAATCCTGTTGAGAAATGAATAGGAGACTTGCCAAGAAAATGAGAGCTCTGGGGCCTGCTGTTCCATCCTACCTGGGAAGCATGGTCTAACTGGAGCAGAGAGAGCTCAGTTTTAAGGCAGGAACACAGCAATGGCTTAGATGTCCTAGTTCAAAGCTGCTCCTCAGAGGTGCCTTCTCTAACAACTCTTACTGCCCTTCTACTTTCCATGATCCTGTTATTATGGTCATCTTTATACAGTCAAGGGTCTGAAAATTGGATATTCTCTCCCCTCCAGACCTCTCCTCCTCCTGGGCTTTGACTACCTTGTGACTGCCGTGTTCTGGTGGCCTGAAACTGCATGGTGTACAATAAGCATTCAAGCTTAAGTGTATGACTGACTGCCTTACCTTTAGTGAAAAATACTCCTACTGGTCCATACGTTCAACAGATGTTTAGTGCTTGCATCAGGCACTTATCTGTGATCAGGAATAATGTGAACAGAGTAACAATTCCTGTTCTCATAGAACTTAGGTTCTAGGGGTAAAAACTCACAGCCCTAGTCCTTTTTTTTTTTTTTTTTTTTTTGAAGTACGTATTGCAGATTTCCCAAACAGCAGGTATAGCTACACTGAAGTGTGGACATATTTCAAACTGTTATACTGTTATCTGTTTCTTAGATATTAATTTCCCCAAGTCTAGCTTCTATTTATACTTAAGGAACTTCACTTACTAATGACTTAAAATGTTTCCTAGTTAACAAGATGTAGAGCATCTGCAATTTTAACAAAAATGCATTCAGGAAGAATGAGGTTAATGTCCTACTAAGTTGACGCAGGTCACATCTGAGGATAAGTTTTGAAGCAGCAGTTCTAGTCAATAGGACAATTTTCTTGATTTTTCTATTTTGCCTAGGAACTGATGTTGGCAAAGTGTAATCTTTTTTATTTTCCTTCCAGGTAGCAATTGTCGTATTAGGAAACAAAATTGACCTTTCTGAGCAGAGACAAGTGGATGCTGAGGTGGCACAGCAATGGGCAAGAAGTGAGAAAGTACGCCTGTGGGAGGTAACAGTTACAGATCGGAGAACACTGATTGAGCCATTCACTCTCTTAGCCAGCAAACTTTCCCAGCCCCAGAGCAAATCGAGCTTTCCTTTGCCTGGGAGGAAAAACAAAGGGAACTCTAGCTCCGAGAACTAAAAATCAGTAATGCTACAAAACAGTTTGTTGAATAGTGACTGCCTTTAGATGTCTGTAAACATTTAAAACGGGCCATTTGCATTGGTCCTTAGGAAACCTTTAAGGAAGTAATTTAATGCACTTTAGGTTATAATTAATTTGGGCTAGGTTCATTGCCTGATACGAAATAATATATTTGCATTGTCGTTGTTTGAAACTTGTCCCTGAACTCAGCACCTTTGTTGTTTAAGTTTTTGTTGCAGTTGTCCAAACGGTAAAATAAAGTTTGGGTAGTATGCAGATATACCTATGAGCAGTAGCTCCACAACCCCCAACTTGTTTCACAAGCCATTTTTCTGTGTAACTTTATGAAAACCTATTAGTTCAAATCTAATTTTGTCTTAAAGAAGTTCATTAATCATCTAATGTCATTTTTAGATCACAAACAGTAAACAATTTAGGTGTTAAACTAAATTTTATCTCATGGAGACCTTGCTAAAAAGAACAAAACCTCTATGTTTAGCATGACTTAAGGTAGTAGGTGGTGTAAATATGTTCAAAGCATTGGCTCTTTAGAAAATTGCTAAGCACTTAAGGACACTAAAGCTTCCATTTACCACAAGTATTACTATTCCTTCTGCAATAGTTTTCTGGATACAGTCGTGTGGAATAAAATGTATCATAAAAATACTGGACTTAAGGTAGTCTTCCGGTTAGATATCGGAGTTTGTGCTGTGGTATTCTTTGAAGATTTTGGCAATATCCAAGTAGTGAGACTAAATGTATTTTGCAAGTTGACAATATTGTACTAATTTTAAAAGTAGGAAGCAAGCTACTTAATATTTCAACTGGCAAAGCAGCTTTTTTTTTTTTTTAGGAGTGGGGGCAGGGAGGAGAGGGAGAGGGAAAGAGAGAATCTTAAGCAGGTTCCATGGCTGATCTCAAACCCGAAATCATGCATGACCTGAGGCCACAATCAAAAGTCGGATGCTTAACCAACTGAGCCACCCAGGCGCCCCTCAGCTATTTAATTTATATGTAAAATATGAAATAAGCTGTTCAGCAAAGACATGTTAAAAAATCTAGTACATTTTTTTTTTGAGGTAAACTACCCATGGGGCTCAAAGTCAGGACTCCAAGATTGAGTCTCTACCAACATTTAAGTGGAATACTTTAAATTGCTTCATTTCTGTGAGAGTTCAAACCAAGAACTGCATAATATAAAACTTACAAACCAGCCAGCGTTGCTTCTGTTTAATTGGCTAAAATTCCTTACCACAACTACATTTTTTTTTTTTTGCCAAAAAACTATTCAGATAATGGTTTAAGTCATTCCCTGAGATTGATCTCGGTTTCTTACCTATTATTTTTACAGAGATCAATAAATACTTTTACAGTGATTTAAAGTTTCTCTGGAATAGATGCAAAGAAACAGAACTGCTGGATATATGTACACTGTTAGGTACTGCCAAATTGCCCTCTCAGGGAGATGTATTAATTTAGCCATGAGAATCCATCTCTGACCTTTTCTAAGACACCTCAAAAACAGAGTAAGTAGCATGCCAAATCTGAGGTCCTTGCTCATTATTCAGTGCGTATAACTTGTAGGTTATGTAGTAGCAAAGCTTTACCAAGTTTAGAAGAATCTGCAAACTACAACACAGGCAAAAGAAAGTAAATGAATACAGCAGTGTTAGGCGGTTGTTTTAATATTGTTTATTAGCACAGTAACAAATGCAGACTTAAGTAGTCCACAACATATAACCAATCCACTGAGCAACTCCTATTCCACACCTTACAGTTAACAGCTTAAGGTATTTTACTACAGGTTTTAACAAGTCGTGATTCAAACCCCTTATCTTGTCACAATAAAGTAGATTGGCATATAAAATAAAATACATAACTACTCATTTCCTATATGGTGTCTTATATATATGAGATGACAGTCTCTAAAAACTGTTAAATATCAATGTTCCCTCCCAAGGAAAGCAAATTCCAATTATTTTTGAACAACAAAAAAAATGTGTAGTCTTGGAAGGATTTTACATAAATGGCCATGTGTGTAACCTGTACAAAATTAAGCTATTTTAAATTTACAGACTACAAGCAACTGAACCCAATGTCTATTCTTTGTACTACATTTCAGCTAATATTGCAGAACTAATGACAGTTTTAAAAGTTGCTATTACCAATTCTGTCTACTGTAGCAAGATACCTTAAGTTACAACAAAATCTTAGGAAATAAGACTGAATAATATCTGTTATAGAAATACCCTACTCTTTACCAACTCCCACCCTCCCCACCCCTTCAAAATCATAAGCAGCTCTCTCTGTGACAGACAAATAATGTAAGAATTGTGAAAACCCAATTATGTAGCGTATCTCTTGGTCCACTGTCTGGCCATTCTGTCATGTTCTGCTCTGTTGGTCATATACTGAGTGGCAATACTTCCCACCAAAGGGTCAGCTGGAAGGAAAGAATGTAGATTACTTTGGAGAAAGAAAAAGAATGTCTCAAATTTTAGCAAATAAATCAGTGACAGCTTGGGAAGAAATATGCAAAGTATTTGTGATCAAAACCAGTTCTGAAACACCATTCCATCTTCCCAGGCACTGTATGCAAGGGAAAAACTTCTTAACAAAACAGAATGCTCAGGCTTTAGTTCATTCTATTTTTCTCCCAACAAATGCCCCCAACTAGAGGTGTTTTTGCTTTTATGTGTTAGGTAAGTTCAGTAAAAACTGGAATGTTCAAGCCTACGATGAACATGGAATCCAACTGTGTTCACATGACTGTTCAGTGGAATACTGTAGTCCTCTGGGCTACTGCAATATAACAGTATTTATGTCTACACTAGTTACTTAGAAAAAGCCAGGTTACCAGGTCAAAACCTGTACTTCAACAATTTAGTGTTGCTCCAAAACCTAAATAGAATCTGTAATAATAAAAGGAATGAGGCCCCTCCCCTCGCAATCAGTCTGATAATCACTAACTATTAAGCAAAGAATTATCACTTTTGAAACAGAACACCAGCTTTGGGGCAAGTACTCAGTGAACCGACAGGAGAGGTTAGGCAAATGACAACATTTAGTTAGAAGTATGTGGTATGAAAAAATGTAAAAACCCTAAAGCAAATTTATGTCTTAGTTTTAAAACATCTTGTTCCTGGAGCACAGAAGTTGCTGCCTTTTTCAACTAATAGATTGAAGTTCTCTTGATTAAAATTTTCTTTGAGAAAAAGATTAGTTTTTGTTTTTGTTTTTTTTTTAAGACTTATTTACTCATTTGAGAGAGAGAGCATGAGCAGGAGGGGCAGAAGGAGAGAGAATCCTAAACAGACCCCCACACGAGCACAGGGCCCAACATGGCCTGATCCCACAACCTGAGCTGAGAACCAAGAGTCGGACACCCAACCAACTACACCATCCAGGTGCCCTTACTTTTTGTTCTTTCAAAACTCTTTGTACTTTATCAAAACAAGTATTTTTCAGGTGAGAAAGAAGAAAAAACAATTATTAACCTTACCAGGGTTACAGTCTGTAAGAAGGGAGCAGATAGAAAGGAGAACTTTAGAAATGGTTAGTGCTGGACTCCAATTATCTTTTAATATGTCCAAGCAAATAACTCCTTGACTGTTAATATTACAGTGATAGATTCTTGTCCGAAATGTAACCTAAAAAAATAAGACAATATTTAAATTTAAACAGCAAACAATGAAATTTTTACTAAATTGCTTTTCAGTTGAGTGGCTGTAATTTAAAACTGTTTCTTTAAACTAAAGCTGGTAAGATAGGTTAAAAGACTTTAACCTGAGATTAGAAAGTGTTTACTGATATACTCTCAGTCATTTAGAAAGTAATATCCATCAACAAAAAGCAAGGTAACAACTTCAGTTATTCTAGCAGTTTCAATGTTTTATATTTTCCTAACTTTTCAAGTTTGAAATAGCTAATTGTTTGCTGACCTCTTGTGTTAGCTGGTGGTACTACAGGCCTTAAAATAAGCTTCATAATAAATTCAAATAGATACAACATAGTGGGTACATAAACAAAAGCAAAATGCTTAGCTGTTAAGGCTGTAAAAAAAAAAAACTGAAGATGAGATTTGTTTCTGCTTTTTCTGACTTTTACATTAGATCATGCAGATATCCTGTCTACCTAGGTCATAGAATCACTATAATGGAGTCTCCACAAGTGAGGAGTACCATTTCTGGATAAGGATCGTAGTAGTAAATAAATTAACACAAGCTGTATGAACCTGGGTTGCTTTATTTTGGTTTCCTAACTTTTATGTGTGAGACACACAGAATCATCCCAAAGTAAAAATTACCACTTAGTGTAAGAATCACAGACTGAGTGTCACAGGAGACACTATCCTAGATGAGGAAACCGAAGCCTGGAGGTTAAGAATTTGAACAAGACCAAAACATGACAAGGAGCAGAATTCAAGTCTTTGGTAGGAGATTCTGACTTTCTAATTATTTCAGTGCACAGATATTTTGAAACCATTTTTAACTGTTCAGTAACTTTTTCCCTGTAAGTGGAAATTATGGGATTGATTCTAGGTTGCTATGTCTTAAAAATAGCAGGATTTTAAGCACCATCAAAACAAAGCACGTACTTTTAGAACTATAGTCTCTGCAAGAGGCAAAGCCCCCCTCCCCAATACAGTGTTTTGTGTCCATCCAAATGTACTTAGAGATTAAGATGTAACAAATATACCTTTTGTGATTAAAACTCAATTTTAAACACTTCAACACTCTCATAGCAATATGTAAATTTGACTATAAATCAAGACATTCTTACCTTTGGCGGCTTGAAGGGGTATTCTGGTGTAAAAGTGATATCAAGGAAGAATACACCACCCTCATACACGGATCCTGGAGGCCCCAGAATGGTTGATCTCCATTCATAGATGTTATCACCTTTGGGACCAGCACTGTGAAGTAATGCATCAAAAGGTAAGCAGGTGGTGGCACCATCCAAGTTTTTATAGGGTATTAAAAAGAGGAAANAGAGAGAGAGATTACAAGTAGGCAGAGAGGCAGAGGCAGGCAGAGAGACAAGGAGAGGAGGAAGCAGGCTCCCTGCTGAGCAGAGAGCCCGATGCGGGCCTCGATCCCAGGACGCTGAGATCATGACCTGAGCCGAAAGCAGAGGCTTTAACCCACTGAGCCACCCAGGCGCCCACCATCCAAGTTTTTATAGGGTATTAAAAAGAGGAAAAAAGAAGACCTCTTCTCTTTTTATTTAATGTGGGGATTCTCTCCACAAAACAGAAGTGTCTTTCAGAAACAATCTGATTCTGAACTGCAACAAACCCATCAGCCTTAGGTCAAGTAAACTGAATGATAAGGAATGTTTAAACCATTCTAAGCCTTCTTAAGCTGTGAGTAAGCAAGATATTCCTCAATTCTCAAACCTCTCCTGGATACATAATAAGAAAATGTAAACAATATTTAGTGGTTTTTGCTCACAGCTACTCATTTCTGATGACCATTTTAAGCACAAAGTTTCATTTTTGACCCACTGACTGGGGTTCTTGCTCCTTGCTCTTCTATTTCCACCATCTTATCAAAAGGAGTGCAATGGATTGCAGTACTTTTTACATTATAAACCATGTTGGGTGGGAGGAGCACCAGGATGACAGAGTATCTAATGACAAGTTATTCAACGTGCCTTTCAATGTATAAAATTCTATAATCAGGTTCTCTAGATATTAGACTTGGCATGTTAATTTATCCCTTTCCCTCTTAAATCACTGTTATTTATATTTAGTTATACCATAATACCTTCCAAAGCACTGTGCTGGCTTGTAGAATGCTCTGTATCCATCCAAGGACAATAATAAAAACAAGTGTGGACAGGACTCTCATATTGAGGAGAAGGGAAAAGACAAGTCTGGGAAATGGTTTTAGATGCTAACTTTAAAAAGACTTCCCACAGCATGGACATGACAGTATTAAAGTGGTTAACTTACACATTTTAGCTCAGATTTCTCAAACCTAGCTACTAATGGTTGCTTCAAGGATAATGATGCATGTCAAACAACAGAAAGGTCTTTACTTGGAGAGACTTGTATATCCCAGTCAATACACAAGACAATTTCTACAGAGCAGGCAAACTGCTATTTTAAATGAATGGATGGTATGAACTGGATTCATTCACTCATTCTTACTGATTGCACATGTAGACCAAGTTAAATGGCAGGGATTTCAATGAGTAAGACAAAAACTGCTTGTCTTCAAGATGCCCTCTGCTAACTGGTTAGAGATGAGGTTCAAGTCCTTCATTTAAGAGAAAGATGGGTGGGGGTGGGGGAGAGGACACCTGCCTGTGGCCCTACACTTTCCACAAACCCACCACAGATTTTTTTTTTTTCAGAATGAGTTTACAAAAGAAAACCAGAAAGAAACAAAAGTTGGAGAAGAAAACATGATGTGGCAAAAAAGGAGAAAATATAGATAAAAGAACATGGGCTAACTGGAAGAGTAGACCCAAAAACTGGCCAAGAGGCACAGAGCTTGGACAATGACTTATTAGCTATGTGACCTTGAACAAGTCGCTAAACCTAAATCACAAATTCTCAGGAATGTTTTGATAATGAAAATGGGGCGTAGCATCTCTACAGAAAAAGAGACTCAGAGTAGTCTCTCATTAAATGGTAGTCATCACAGTTGTTATGAATTATTCCTACTGATTCAAATAGTATGGTCCTGTAATATCCTTTATGATTAGTATGCTCAAGAACTATTAAAAAACTTGTTTAGACTGGACAAGGTGGGATATAGGGAGAACTTTCAATCATTCCTCTACTTCTAGGAAAATGCAGTAACCTCTAGTGAAAGGATACTATCCTGATTACAGCTTCATGTCCTGAGGTTAGAACTGATCCTTGGTTATCTGGTCTGCCTACATGTTTGCATCTAGCGTATGTTCTTGGGCAAAGAGTTTATATACACTGGCCATTACAGCTAGGATACCTGTTTACCAGACTAGAGTTAACTGAAAAGTGGACGAATGAGGTGAAGACACCACTGACAGGTTGCAGATAAGAGATGAACTATCCTATTTAGTTCATGATATCTAAGGTTTAAAGGCTAAAAGGCAAAGACAATCATCTGCTGTAAACCTCTTTTTACAGATGAGGAACCAAGGCCTGAAGGAGAAGCTAGACCATCTAAAACCCAGTAATGGCAGCATTCCATACAGTTTTCCTCACAGTCAGCTTGGTAATGCTAAGAAAGAGACCCAGAAAAAACTAACAGTAAAGTCAGTCTAACCCTAGAGGCGACATGTTGACATGGGCCAGATTCTGCTGGCCCCTTAGTACAGAAAAAAGAACAAAAGTTTAACAATATAGCACTATATGCAGCTTTTATGGATTGTACGGAAAATTGTAATTTTCAAACTTCATTGTTCCTCAGTATAACCTATGGAACTTTCAAGATTCCAGACCCCTCATCCTAGACCTAGAAGAGACTTAAGAATCTATGGTGATCTTTAAACAGGTATTGGTTGCTTTTGGGAATCACTGGTACAAGTTACTGAAAGACAAGCAGTTTAGAACATAAGCTTTAACACTGTAGTTTATCACCTATGATATAACTAGATTCAAAGCAAGGTGGCTATTTCTGTGTAATCAGCTTTTAGTGTGGCTATAAACTTCTCTGAAAGTTCAGGAAAAAATTAGGGCATTAAAGAATCAAGTATGCAACATAAACATAACTGTAATATAAAAAAGTACCATGCTTCTGCTAAACTTTGAAAATGGATAATAAAGGTGGGCAATATTAAGAAAAATAATACTAAATGAAATAATATCAAATGCTGAAATCCTAAAGCATGCAACAGGAGCCCTGGAGGAAACTAAACAGCATGGATCCCTAATGTGTAGGTCCTCAACCAGGGGACTTGAGAGTTACAGGGAAGGATGAGAACCCATTGGAAGGACCAAGCATTGCTGCTTGAATAAAAACTTTATACTCACTTTAAAGTGTTACTGGAGAAATTCATATAACTTTTTGTCATATGCATTTTATTAAACATAGAATGAAACAAAAATTATGGGCCTGCAAATCTTCTGCCTTTTTTTTTTTTCTTACAGATTCTCACTGTAAAAGTTAGGATTTAGTGGTCTAGAAGGTGGGTGAAGAGACCTATAGGGGGAGTGGTGAGGGCACAAGTTTACAACTCTCAGAAGGCCACTGTGAAGGAGAACGAGGAACAAGAGAATCTTTACATGGGACACTACAGGGAAAGATCTGTTCCAGCACCCCACCTTCTTTATAAAATGACTAACTAGGTTTACCCTCAGTTCAGCATATTCCTTTACCAGCCTTCTGTCCCCACCCTTTAAGATACCTTTTAGTTTCACAATAAGAAATACAACTTCAGTTTGAAACACTTATGGAGGTATACTTTAGAATGGCATGTGATCTAAATTAGTAATTTAAGTGATTAGGAATAATAGGAGATGGAAGAGTTTAAATTAAGGGACTATGGGAACAAAAAAAAATACACATCCCTGTTTGAAGATGTTGCAACATTAACTGTGATTAGAATCTTGGCATGAGGCTAAGACTGAGAAGGTGGAAGGAGACCATGCCTTTGCCTTTCAGACTTTGTTAGAGAATTAATGTTTATTTGTAACAAAAACACCTTTCAAAATAAATGTATAATAGACAAAACTCTCACACAAGGCAAAAAGAAAAAAATTCTGCCCTTGATTCAATCTTTTTTTCTTCTAGTCAAAATAAATAGAGCTGTGGCAAACATTTTAAGAAAAATAACAGTCAAGGGCTCCTAGCTGGCTCAGCTGGAAGAGCACGTGACTCTTGATCTTGGGGTTTTGAGTTCAAGCTCCACACTGGGTGTAGAGATTACTTTTTAAAGGAAAAAAAAAGAATCATTTCTACTTTTGGCACAGTATTTTCTTACTTCTGTAATGGGTTCTGACTTCAGAGAGATACATTAACATCAGCAGCAGGGATTGTCATGAACCACAACATTCTTCTGAAGGAAAGTCTGCCTGTTGACTGAGCAGCACCAAATTCAATGACAAGGACTCTTACCTCCACCAGCCTTTCCCTTAATGCTTGAAACCCATGTTTCCTCCAGTAACCATGGGACAAAGTGGCTATACATCATACTTCTTATGTCTTATTAACACTATATTGGTAATTAAATATAATTTGAACAGTATAAAATGTAATCAACACCAGTCATTTAAGGTATAATCTTAAGAAATAAAACCAATTAGAAAAACTCATTAGAGCAGTCTTCCAGAATTTGATGTGCTCTCTGGATTGACCTGAAAATTTCTAAGATAATCACATAAGCTCATGTTTAAGCTTCGTTTTAAAATCATATTTTTTAAGTCCTCCCCCATTCCCATCCTCAATACTAACTTACTATAGACTACTGTTCTTCCCTTTCAACAGCAACCAAAGATGCATTTCAATTTTTAAAGAACATCCTGGAAGCAAGGTGAAATTATAATCAGTGTTTTGAAAGATATTTCTATCTGATCAATTTTTCACATTTTTATTGGGAGAGATGACCCCTGTATACAAACACAGAAACCCTAATTCAGATACTATTTTAGGCACAATTCTAAAAAGCTTAGTTATATGGTCTCATATCCTAGAAAAAAAGTTGATGGTAAAGGCTGGGAAGATGAAAAGATAAGAAACATGCTACAGACAAGCATTTGGATAGCAACAGCACAAAGTAAGTGGAAAATGGAGCAAGTTAGCAAATGTGCCAGCATATTTCAAAAAAAGGGTAGAGGCTCATGATCAACTGAGTTAGAAGTTCATTCTACCCACCTAAAAATCCCAAGTAATCTCTCAAACCATTGTTTATACAAAATGTATTATGTCATAAAATCCTCCAAACTCCCACATTCTCACCGTCTCAGAGCAGTAGTTCTCAATAAAGGGTGGTTTTGCCCCCCCCCCCCCAGGTGACATTTGGCAATGTCTGGAGATACTTTGGGATGTCACAGCTAGGAGTGAGTGTGCTACTGTCACCTAGTGGGTAGAGGCCAGGGGTGCTGCTAAATATTCTCCAATGCACCAGGCACCAGATAGCCCCCTACAAAAAAAGATTCTCTCAAGGGGCGCCTGAGTGGCCCAGTTAAGTGTGTGCGTTTGGCTCATGTCGTGATTCCAGGGTACTGGGATCCCCACATCAGGCTTCCTACTCAGCGGGGAGCCTGCTTCTTTCTCCCTGAGCCCGCTTCTTTATCCCTCTGCCTGCTGCTCCTCCTGCTTGTGTGCACTCTGTCAAAAAATAAAATCTTTAAAAAAAATTCTCTCAGCCCAAAATGTCAATACTGCCAAGGCTGAGAATCCTGCTTGGAGAAATGTGCTCAAGGTAGCACTAATAAAGGTAAGAGCTTCACAGTTTGAATCCCTGTTGTCAGACTCTAGTGCCCGCCCATTTTTTACTGCTGTGTGTGGTACAGGGGAAAAAACAAAAAACATTCACTATCCAGGGTTGCTGTTATTAAAAGTTAGATATGCATATGCCCTAAATGTTCTATGGACCCCTAATAACTCAAAATATGGTCCCTGGACAAAATTAGAAATGCAGATTTAGACTCCACACCACACTTAATGCATCAGAATCTGCGCATTAAAAGTTTGAGAATCTAGGTACAGAGGACATTAAGTGGCAAATAAATGTCAACTCTACCTTCTAATCTAAGTTTAAATTACCATTTATATTCTCTAGCTCTCTCTCCTTCACTACCTGTAATTCTCTGCAGTAAGAAACAAGTATCAACCCTTGTAAATGCTTACTAAATACCATACAGAGAACTAGAAAATGCTTATAGGAAGAGACCCACAATCTGTCATATTCTCTTTGAATTTTCTTAGCAAAAGAAGAATAATATATTCCCTACAACCCACTATTCAAAATCCATTCTTAATTTATTCTTCTTTTGCTAAGAAATTCAAAGAGAATATGACAGAACAGTATGAATGCAGCAATCTACCAGAGGGAATCCTCATCCCCCACAATCATCTCCCAATAGACCTACTCTCCAGGGAATGAAAGCTGCCTTCTTCATGCATCTATATAGCACATGCAGAGGAATTTTATAAAAAATAAAAACAAAAAGCTTCTTGTCCTCACCATCCCTTCACAAAACAGCTGCCACTTGTAACCTAGAAGTGAGTAGCAGAAGGAATTTGAAAAATCAGAAAACCTCAGTAAGGTGACTAACACTAGTGACACAGCTTGGTGAGGTGACATTGCTATTAAGAAGTGGGTTGGTCACTTTCTAATAACCAAGAGATGCCTCCTCCTACAAAGTGGTACTGTGGGGGGATGTACCTCCAGGTTACTATTCCCTGGGAAGAATTTAGAGTTCGAAGGCCAACCTAAAGGACTCCTATGTAAGAAATCACATCAGTGGTATCCAGCTTATCTAAGCAGTTGCACTGGAACAAAGTGGGCCCAAATAGGGGGTTACAGTTTCCTACACAAGGGAGGAAAACAGATTCAAGACACTTAAGACCTAGAACAACATGATCCATGTCCATTAAGAATGGTGTTCCCACAGAGGCTCCCCAAATCATGTCATATCAACTTTGAGGAAATGGTGCCTTTCCTCCAGCAGAAAGGGGATAAACCTTCAAAGGAATTTGATACAACTTTTCTTGAAGCATAAGGCTGACTTTAGGTCTATGGAATAGCTGGAGAGTTCATTTGCGAAATCTGTTCCAAACCAGAAAGTGGACAGATTGGTAGGTATTGACACACACTGCTACAGTTATGTGGATATACAATCTCTCGTAGATCAGATTTTAAGTCTGTAGAGAATAGTAATTTTCCACACATACTACAGGGCTTAGTATAACAGTAATTAACAATATTTAATTAGCTGGCAAAATATGTACCATTGTTCAGAATTACACTGACAATGTTTCCAAATTAGATGAAATAACAAAACACCAAAAAAACTTAATCTTGCTCAGCTAGCCATTCAATTGTAGTTTTACCTTATATGTTGTTGCTTTAGAAAACAATCCAGCCTTTCTGGAAATCTACACTCCAATTTTGAAAAAAGAAAATCAGATGCACACACAGTAAGGGCACAATTTTAAAAAGAAAATTAGTTTTGTGATAATTTGAAAGAACAGTAGGGACAGTGAAACAAGCATATCTACAATACTGTGGACATCAGTGGGTCCTTATCATCAGGGAGGGATGGCTGAA
Source organism: Ailurus styani (assembly GCA_002007465.1). Classification (NCBI taxonomy): domain Eukaryota; kingdom Metazoa; phylum Chordata; class Mammalia; order Carnivora; family Ailuridae; genus Ailurus; species Ailurus styani. Next base: position 1,635,522 of record LNAC01000262.1, on the reverse strand, counting down.
TAATGACAATGTTTAGTAAACTGAACTGAAAATCACTAAAGCGTCTGCCTTCGGCTCAGGTCATGATCCCAGGGTCCTGGGATTGAGTCCTATATTGGCTCCCCGCTCAGTAGGGAGTCTGCTTCTCCCTCTCTCTCCCTGCTCGTGCTCACTCTCTAATAAAATCTTTAGAAAAATTTAAAATAAAATAAAAATCAGTCTCTATCTTCTGGACTAGTGGTATACGAGTACGGGTTAAAGGTAACAAGCCAGTGAAATTCAAGCTAGTCAAATGTCAAGGGCCTAAAAGGAATAGGGGTGGGGAAGGGTGGAGAATGGCACATAGGAATGATTAGAGAGAAATAAGAGATCAGCATCTCTTGTATCTCAAAAACCACTTTTTTTCTATATAAGGTCAAACAAGTAAGTGTTCAGGACAAAGGTGGATCAGACAAATAGCTCTTTTCTACAGAACTACACAAGTTTAAGAACAATTCTAATTTGCTTTCCCCAGAGAAGTTAGAAAAACAGGGCCAGAACAGAATCAAGTTCTAAGGCTATTACTCCTCTACCGACACTGAAATAATCCAGAGCAGGATATCTGCACCTTATAGTCAAATGTTTGATTTTTTTAGCTGCAATCCTTATATTAGCATATATAACACTGCTATCTAAGTGAATAAGTAGAAATCAATGATTAACCTCTGGTTCTTAACAGTAATCAGTTCACAGGGCCTATAAAGCACAACCAACTCTTCTACTGGGATGATAACTGTACCAAGAGTAAGAGAGAGTAATAGAGAAAAGCAGAATCTCTTGTTTAGACTTTTGGAGGGGATATGGTACAGTTATTAACACCTGTACCGTCCACACATTTAATACAGGTCGTCAAAAGGAACAGTGTTGGCAAGGAAAGCTACTTAAGGGATACCAAAATTCTCAAAAAGGGACTTACCAGGTTTAACTCAATTCTAAGATTCTACAGTATATCTTTTGATTAGGCAATGAACACAGTTCAAAGTTTCTCATTCATTCACACTCAACTGCACAGCTTCCACAATGCAAGTGCTGCCAATCTCAGACTGCAGGTGAGGTATGCAGGGGTGGCAAGATCAGAGGAAAACAGGCGAAGTAACAAGTGTAAACGTACAACCAACAGGTTCAACATCTTGCCACAGAGCAGAGCAAACTGCCTGTACTATCTTGCTGCAGTTTTTGTTTTGTTTTGTTTTGCCATTTATCATGTGGTATGAACTCTATTTTATTGTTTGGCAAAGCTTTTTTTAAATAAAGATAATTTTAATTTTTTACTGCCCCTTTTTGCTCTTAAAGGTGTTCCAGTTAGGATGTTACGTTTATGAGGGCCTTTGAGAACACCCTCCTACACCACCCAATCAGCCTGGAACTGCCCAGCTGGTATCTTAATTGTAGCAATTTTACTGATTCTTTGTCCTCAATGGGCACCCTCCTTCCAGGGATTTGGGTAAATACCCTAAGCAGGTGTCTCTTATCCTAGGTCCAGATCCATACAACTTCCCTCAGTACAGAACTCATGTGGATTTGGAGGATAAAGATGTTGTGAGCTAAAGCTGGCATTCACATGTGGGAAAGGCTAGATGGACAATTCTCCCAAGGCCCTTTCAGCAAGCCCACAGGTCAAAACTATTTTCACAATTCTAAACAGCATTTGCCTTTTTAACTCTCATTCTCTCACATTTGTACTGTGAAATTTTCCTGAGACTACACAAGGTATGATATGACAACAGACAATGCGGAAGCAGATAAAATCCAGCTGCCTTAAGTTAGACATTAAAGCAATTTGCATATATGTTGAAGAGTGTCACTCTTCTCAGTGTTTTAGCTTTAGAAAATGTTATTTTCATTAAAAATTTAACATGTTTTTTTGTTATTTTAAAATGAATGATATTTTTAATGTTTCAGCTTTAACCTTCAATACAGTAAAAATCCGTAATAATTAACCATATAAACAAAAGCTCTTTGGGACCCATAATTTTTAAGAGTGCATAATGGGGTCCTAAAATTTAAAAAAAATGACTAGGCAGATTATTTTTTATTTTTTTTTTAAGATTTTATTTATTTATTTGACAGAGAGAGATTACAAGTAGGCAGAGAGGCAGGCAGAGAGAGGAGGAAGCAGGCTCCCTGCTGAGCAGGGAGCCCGATGCGGGCCTCGATCCCAGGACCCTGAGATCATGACCTGAGCCGAAGGCAGAGGCTTTAACCCACTGAGCCACCCAGGCGCCCTAGGCAGATTACTTTAATATCAGCATAACTAGGCAACAATTAAAAACAAAACAAAAAGTTTTAAACAGGAACTAGAAGCTATTCATCTCCCCGCCCTTCCCCCTCTCTCTCCAACTTGGAAACCCTAAAGTCCATGTAAGAAGTGTGACTACCCTGAAGCCTACCAACTGGAGATACCATGTGGAAAGACCAACTATGCGGGATGAATGAGAAGCCCCTGGTGTTCCAGCCCTTAGCCATTTGAGTCTTCTTGGTCCAGGCACCAGACATGTGAGTAAAAAAGCCTTCAGATAGTTCCAGTCACACCAGCTAGCCCCTAGATATACTAGAAGTTATGATAAATGGTGGCTGCTGTTTTACACCACATAGTTTAGGTTGTTCTGTGAACACTTCCCAGGAATAACCCTCAACCAATAGCTGATGGTGGAGTGGGACAATTCTGAGGTAAGTGCTTTATCCAATTCCCCAGAGTTCCCTTTGGCAACTTTCACTGTGGGAGCACTTAATAAAAGGCATCCTTTATAGACAGTCTTTCCTACCCTGTCTTCCTTCCCACCTCTACCTTTGTTCCTTACACCACTAAAAAACTACTTGGATTAGAATTCTCATCTTAAGGGTATCCTTCTGGGGAAAGCAAAGCTGAGACACCACTGAAGTTGGAAACACACTAAGGAGAAGATGAACAGATATGATTACATAAAAAGCTGAAAATCTGTAAGAGAAAGATTAGAAAAGGGTGAGGAAAGAGAACTGCAGTACATGATTAAGGGCTAACTGCAATGGATAAAAGACTTAGGCATTTCTCCAAAGAAACTCATATGGCCAATAAACAAATTCTCAATCTTACTTAAGACTCAAAGAAATGCAAATTAAACATGGAGGCACATTTACCTATCAAGACTCCCAAACATTTAAAGATTTTATTTGTTTATTTGACAGAGAGCAGGAGAGCACAAGCAGGGGGTGCTGCAGGGAGAGGGAGAAACAGACTCCCCGCTGAGCAGGGAGCCCAATGCAAGGGCTCCATCCTAGGACCCTGATATGACCTGAGCTGAAGGCAGACACTTTAACGGACTGAGCCACCCAGGAGCCCAAGACTGGCAAACATTTTAAAAGACTGAAAAAACGGGGCCCCTGGGTGGCTCAGTCGGTTAAGCGTCTGCCTTCGGCTCAGGTCATGATCTCAGGTCCTGGGATCCAGCCCCACGTCAGGTTCCATGCTCAGTGGGGAGTCTGTTTCTCCCTCTCCTTCTGCCTCTACAACCAGCTCATGCTCTCTCTCTCGATTACTCTTTCTCAAATAAATAAAATCTTTAAAAAAAAAAACTAAAAAAATCTGTGTTAACTGTATGATGAAATAGGCATTCTTTCCCACTGCTGGTGGGAGAGTAAGTTAGTAATCATAGATTGTGATTAAGTATATTTAAATATAAATCCAGTATACCCTTTGACACAGAAATTCTGCTTCTCAGAGCTTACCCTCAGGAAATGAGTGGAACATGCACATGGCTATAGTACCAGGGTATTTATAAGAAACTTATGTATGATGAAACAAGTCTGAAATGAGCTAAACTATCAACAGGAGATAGACTAAACTGTGGTACAACCATACAGCAGTATACTATGCAGCACTTAAATGACGTGAGGTACACATACTCAACAGGGATTTTAAAAATCCACAATGTAATGTGAAGTGAGAAGGCAGATCTCACAACAGTATGCAAAACAAACTCATTTTCATTGTAAGACATACCATATAACCAAACTATCCGCTCTTGTTTATACCTGCAGGATGAGATGCAGGGGATTTATTTCACAATAACAATGTATTTTCATTCTTAAGAATGTAACAAAGAGTAGAAGAAATGGAATCAAATTCACCTAATAATAGAGAAAGTCAACTAATAGAGAAAGAAATAACCATGGTTACCCTGGGTAAGGAAGGTTTCTGCCTGGAAAACCAGGCCTTTAAACTTGCAGGGATACAGGATACTCAACCTAGGCAATTTAACCCCAGTTTCCACAGACTGTGGTTTAGAACAGAGCTGCTAAGGGTCTCAGAGGGCCGACTTTTGACCAGTTCACTCCTGCTTGTCAGGACCCAAATACGTTTTCAATAGTGACCCAGTGATGTACTGTATCTTTGGATGAAGATCTACAACAGTCATTCACAGAAAATAAATAATACTGCTCCCATCCCCAAATTATAACCCTGTGAAAGCCATCAGCAACTATTATGGGGTTAAGGTGTCCTGTGTTCCCATTAAAGGACAGATTTGGCCCTAGTACTATAAAATCTTCCACTGACACTACTGCTCTATCCTGCCATCTCCTCCCTCCTCTCTTCTAATCAGGTCCTCTTTCCTAGCCTCTTCGTTCTACCACGCTCCAGATAGGGCACTGAGAGACAGACAACCCAGGGAAAGAATGCAAACCCTCCAACAGTATAAAGCAAAGGGACTCAAGTTGATACAACAGCCCACAAATGTTTTTCAAAACAAAGAGAGATCGGACAGCCAACTCAGCAGACACACCCACCAAATACCAAGGGTTAGCAAAGATCTGTTCAATGTCTAAATAGTCGAGATATCTAATAGTCAATTTATATAATAGTTTTTAAAACATGAAACATTGGCATGGGTGGCTTTAACTGCAGGTAAATTCTGCCTTAAAAAGTAGATAAAGGAAAAAAATACTTTAACGTGTAGAGAAATTTTTAATCATTCTTTCCTCTAAGCAGACTCCCTCCTGAGCACAGAGCCCAGTGCAGCCAAAGGCAGCCACTTAACTGACTGAGGCACACAGGCGCCCCTCGTTATTCCCATTTTAAAGATGGGGAAGCATCCAGACGGTTAAGTGATGGGTCTGTACAAAATCCTAAAGCTAGGAAATCACACATCTGGTCAATACAACCCAGGCTTTCCTACAGTGATATTTTTTTTTCCAATACATCCAATAAAATTATTTGCTTTGGACTCCCCACCAATTTTGTTTAACCACATTTACTACTCTGCCTTTCCTACCTTATTATTTCATTTCTCTTTTATATTTGGATAGAAGCTAGAATTAGGAACAAGAATTTCTTAAAAATTGATTCTTTTTTTTTAAGTAAGTACATACCACACAGAGTACTACTTAGTGTGGAGGAGAGGGGATTCTAATAATAATGTGACAACTACAAAAATTTAGAAACCCAGCTTAATGAAAACCAAAGATGGTTTTGGGAAACAAGCAGTAAAAGTCCAGATGTAATGCTCTTAAATTGCAAAAAGAATAAGCAACCCAATTTTTTTTTTTTAAAGAACTTTAAAGGAGGAGAAATGGCTAAAACGGAGGTGTAGAACATGACATCTACTTCCCCAGCTCAGAAGTCTGTTTGGTCCACTCCACTCTATTCCATTCCATTCTAGTCCACAGTGGTGCTGGGAGGTCCAGCAATCACTGGAATGAATGACCTGCACTGAAATGGAGGTCAACTCCTGCCTGAGAATACAATATCACCCACTGCTCAATGCTCTGTGAAGCTGAGGCCTCTGCAACCTCTTTGTTCCCTCCCTCTCCACTGCAGGATCTACAGCTCAGAACCACCAGGAAATCACAGGGTCAGGAGGTGAGGAGAGCTGTTTACTGCACTTGGAGAGTCACTGGCTTCTTTCTTGGCCCCAGCTGGCCAGGAGAGAAAGGCGAAGGCTGTTTATATTTGCAAAGGGCTGAGAGTGTGAATGAGGAAGGCTATGCCCTGTAGGTCAAATACAGGGCTGCGTTTGGAGGGGAGAGTCGTCTGCTCTGGCCTCTTGTTCACTGCTAAACCCCATCACCAAATCTCTGCCTTGCTGTCTACACATACTCCTCTAGCTGTGGAGCGGAGACAACAGCTTTAACAAAATGAGGTGCTGCAGCAGCTGCTAAAGAGGCCTGAGCTGGAGCACCCACATGGGACATTTCACAGCCGACCAAGTCTAACAAATTTACTCCCAGTGCTGGTAAGCAGACACACATGACCTTCACCAGTGGCCACTGAACAGCCACCATTCTGGCTTGTAAACTAACACACGAAGTGCATATGCTACCTCATGTTAAGATCGGGTGCTTCCTAAAATGATTCTCATCATGCAATATTTAGTAACAAAGCAGTGCAAAGCATAACGCCCAAACAGAAAAGGGTCTTAACAAAAATATCAGCTAGTGATTCCCCATTTTATATGAAAACACTCACAGAGAATTAACCACTAAGGTATAGGTCTATTCAGGCCAAGTTTTATGGCAAAGACCAAAAGGCAAAAAAAGTTCTGACTAAAAGAGAGGAGGCAGTTGTTCCAAGCCCAACGTGAGGAGCTTGGCTGAAAGGTACAAAATGTGGCTAACAGCTGTCATACATGATTGGAAAATAAGGTTAAAGAAGAGAAGGACACGAAAAATGAAATGAGAGGGGAAATTTTAATTTATTATTTTTTTCCTTCTTAAGAGGAAAAAAAATAACCCTAATTTAAGTGCTGGACCAGAGGGGGAAGACAACTATTTCAGAACACATATGTAAAGATGAAAGACTGAATACACGTATCAACTTTTACTCCTGCCCCAAACTCCAACAACATGACAGTAAAGATTTTTTTTTTAAAGCAAAAACCTACAAAGATGGGAAGAAAAGGAAAAGAGATAATATTCACACAAGTTTGGAAGCTAGGAGGCAAATGGGCAAGTGGTAAAGGACTCAACATATCCAAGAAGTTGAATCCTAAAGTGGCTGTGAAGAAAGCCAAAAATCAAGCCCAGGTAGACCACATAAGCCTCCCTAAGGAGGTTGATGAGTGAGGCAGGGGAAGGATCTAAAATCAGGATTGGTTACAAGTGTGAATAAATGGTCCAATTCCAAGACCCTGTGTGACAGGTGGAATTTTAAGATGGGCAGCATGATGTCCTCCCCCCAATACACTCTGACCTCCTCCACGTGAGCATGGGCAGAAGGTGTGACTTGCTTCTCCCTAACAGAATAAGGCAAAGCTGACAGGACACCACTCTTGGATCAGGTTATGTTTTCTGTAAATCGTTATGTTATAGAAGACTGAGTCTTAACTGACAAGAAAGAGACTGTCCTGCTAGCCCTGAGGGAGCAAGCTGCTATGACGTCAATTGCCCGCAGAAGGGGCTAGAGAACTGCTGTGGCCTCTAGGAGCAACTGACTTCAGTCCTATGCTGTAAGGAAGTAAATAAACTCTGTGTCACAACTACATAAGCTTAGAAGCAAACCCCGAGCGACAGATGAGCACACAGTCTGGCTGGTTCCTTCACTGTAGCCTAAAAGACCCTGAACAGAGGTCTAAGCTGTGCCCCGACCCCTGACCCATGTGAACTGTACATACTAAAACGTGTGTATTGTTTTGAACTTCTAAAGCTGTGGTAGTCTGTTACACAGCAACAGAAATCCTGCCAGCCTGGGGTTTATTTTCTGGAGAGGTTTAAAACTGAGGGTCTCTGAACCAGAGGACATTAATATGGATGAGGGCAGAGGTGCTGTACTGACAATGAGCTTATGCATGGCCAACAATAAGATCCCCAGTTTTCTTTCTCAGCTCCCAGAACAAAGCTTGGCCTTCACCTTCCAGGCAGTCTCCTTTGGGGGATGTTAACAGCCTAGAGTAAAGACCTCAATAAAATTTAAGGCTCCCTAAGTTAACATAACCAAGGAACATGGTTCTTCTCTAAAACGGCAAAGATCAAAACAAACTAGAGGACAGTCAATTAGAGAAAACAGAAATTAGAAAATTTGAAAATAAATGAAATTACTAATATCCAGAGAGAAAAGATACTGCACTGATGAAACAAGGATATGGCTAAAACAAAACAGTATTCAGAAAAGAAAAGGAGGGTAGGGGTCAGGTGCTGATAATGGGCGAAGGCAGTCAAAAGGTACAAACTTCCAGTTATATTAAGATCTGGGGATATAATACGTATCATGGTGACTACAGTTAATAATACTGTATCATATATTTGAAAGTGGCTACCAGAGTAGATCTTACAAGTTCTCATCACAAGAAAAAAAACTGAAACAATGTGAAGTGATGAATGTTAACTAAATTTACTGTGGTAAAGTCATTATGTAATATATACATATATCAAATCACTATGTTCTACACCCTAAACTAATGTTATAATTATATCTCAATAAAATGGGGGCAGGGAGAAAAGAAAGAGGAGCATTTAGAAACTAAAAATGAGGGTGCCTGGGTGGCTCAGTGGGTTAAAGCCTCTGCCTTCAGCTCAGGTCATGATCTCAGGGCCCTGGGATCGAGGCCCACATCGGGCTCCCTGCTCAGCGGGAAGCCTGCTTCCTCCTCTCTCTCTGCCTACCTCTCTGCCTACTTGTGATCTCTCTCTCTTTCTTTCTCTGTCAAATAAATAAATAAGAAATCTTAAAAAAAAAAAAGAAACAAAAAATGAAAGCAAACAAACATACTTCAACATAATAAAGGCCACGTGTAACAAACCCACAGCTAACATTACTCAATGGTGAAAAACTGAAAGCTTTCCCTCTAAGATCAGAACAAAACGAGGATGTCCACTCTCACCATTTTTATTCAACACAGTAAAGTCCTAGCCACAGAAATCAGACAAGAAAAAAGAAATAAAAGGCATCCAATTGATAAGTAAAACTGTTGACTATTCGCAGATAACACAATTCTATATACAAAAAACCCTAACGATTCCACCAAAAAACTATCAGAATAAATGAATTTAGTAAAGTTGCAGGATACAGACTGTATCAAAATCTGTTGCATTTCTATCCACTAATAATGAAGTAGCGGAAAAAGATCTTAAGAAAACAATCCCATTTACAACTGCATCAATAATAGTAAAATATCTAGGAATAAATTTAATCAAGGAGATGAAAGACTTACACTCTGAAAGATATTAGTGTAAGAAATTGAAGATGATATAAACAGAAAAAAACAAACAAAAAACAAAACCATGCCCCTGGATTGGAGGAATATTGTTAAAATGCCCAAACTACTCAAAGCAATCTACAGATTCAATGCAATCACCACCAAAATACCAAGAGTATTTTTCACAAACTAGAACAAACAATCCTAAAATTTGTATGGAACCACAAAAGACCATGACCAGCCAAAGCAATTTTGAGAAAGAACAAAGCTGGAGGTATCACTGTCCCAGATTTCAAATTATACTTCAAAGCTGTAGTAATAAAAACAGTATGATACAGGGACGAAGATAGACATACAGATCAATGGAACAGAACAGAGAACCAAAAATAAACCCACAATTATATGGTGAATTAATCTACAACAAAGGAAGCAAGAATATACAATGGGGAAAGGACAGTCTCTGCAACAAATGGTGCTGCGAAAACTGGACAGCAACATGCAAAAGAATGAAACTAGACCACTTTCTTACACCATGCACAAAGATAAACTCAAGATGGATTTAAGACTTAAATGTAAGATCAGAAACCATAAAACTCCATAATCTCTTGGAACGCGGGCCTTAGCAGCATTTTTCTGGATAGATCTCCTCCGGCAAAGGAAACAAAAGCAAAAAGAAACCACTGAGACCACACCAAAATACAAAGCTTCTGCACAGGAAAGGAAAATATCAAAAAATGAAAAGGCAACCTACAGAATTAGAAGACATTTGCAAATGATCATCCACAGGGGTTAATATCCAAAATACTTAAGAATTCGTATAATTCAACACCAAAAAAAGGTAATAATTTGATTTAAAAATGGGCAGAGGACCTGAAAAGACACCTCTCCAGAGAAGACATAGACATGGCTAAAAGACACATGTACAAATGCTCAACATCACTCATCATCAGGAAAATGCAAATCAAAACCAGAACGAGCTATCACCCCACACCTGTCACAAAGGCTATTTAAAAAAAGACAAGAAACAACAAGTGTTGGCAAGGATGTAGAGAAAAGGGAACCTTCCTGCACTGTGAGTGGGAATGCAAACTGGTGCGGCCACTGTGAGAAACAGTATGGAGGTTCCTCAAAAATTAAAAATAGAGATACCAAACGATTCAGTAATTCCACTGCTGGATATTTATCAAATAAAAAGAAAACATTAATTTAAAAAGACACAAGCACCCCAAGGTTTACTGAAGCATTATTTACAATAGCCAAGATACAGAAAAAAAGTCAGTGTCCATGGATAGATGAGTGGATAAAGAAAATGCAGTGTACACGTACAATGAAATATTACTTGGTCATAAAAAAAGAATTAACCCTTGCCATCTGCGGCAACATGGAAGGACTTACAGGGGATTACACTAAATGAAATGTCAGATTGAGAAAGACAATTACTCTATGATTTTACTTATATGTGAAATCTCTAAAAACAAAGTAAATGAGTGAACGAACAAACAAAAAACAGAAACAGACTCCTAGATACAGGGAGGAAAAAAAATTTAAAAAAAAAAAAAAAAAACCCAAAAAACCCTTGGGCGCCTGGGTGGCTCAGTGGGTTAGAGCTGCTGCCTCCGGCTCAGGTCATGATCCCAGGGTCCTGGAATCGAGGCCCACATCGGGCTCTCTGCTCAGCGGGGAGCCTGCTTCCTCCTCTCTCCTCTCTCTCTGCCCGCCTCTCTGCCTACTTGTAATCTCTCTCTGTCAAATGAATAAATAAAATCTTCAAAAAAAAAAAAAAAACAAACCCTTAACAACTGATAGTTGCCAGAGAGGAAGGGAGTAGAGGACGGGCAAAATAGGCAAAGGGGATTAAAAGGTACAAACTTCCAGTTATAAAACAAGTCACAGAGGTAAAAATGCAGCAAAAAGAATATATTCAATAATATATTATTATCTTTGTATGGTTACAAATGTTAACTACACCTACAATGATTAGCACTGCGTAACATATGAATTGTGGAATCACTATGTTCTCCATCTGCAGCTGACATAACATGGTGTCAATAATACTTCAACTAAACACATACACACAATGAACCAAAAAATTTTCACCAAAAATATAATGAGTAAAGTTATAATCTCCCCAAAAAGTTAGAAAGAAGGTTAAAAAAAAGAGAGAAAGAGAGAAAACATACAGCTTTTTTGGTACAGACAGACACATGTGTCTTCTGCAGGAATGTAGTTGGAAATGGAAAGACTAAATGAGAATAAATCAGAGGACCTTAAATGCCTACCAAACCATTTAGATTTTAACAGCTTTGCACCTATAGGAGTGAAGTGAAAAAACACTGTTTTAAGAAGTAGAAAACTCTAAATACTGAAACATCAACCTATTCAGAAATAGGAAGTTACAAATTCAATCTTCAATGAATGAAGCAAAGAGCCTAATTAGGAGACTACAGAAATCTAACAACCTGGATTAGAGCAGTGACAGTGAGAACAAAATTATCTAGGGGGAAATCCTAAGTACTTCACTCTGACAATCCTTAAGAGTTATCAATACACCAAAAATCCTCTGAATACATCAATACATATATGCCATACATACATGCCTACAGCCAATTCTCACTGAACAGAAAGAAACCCAAAGGGTCTCTGCAGGGCCTGCCCAGTCTCCTGGCAGTATCGCTAACCAGATATCCCAAACACTACCATGCAGCACTTAGTTAAGTCATCATTTCCTAAATAAACAAAATTTGAGTTTATGTGTATGATCTTGCATGTTCAATATGGTATTAATAACATTTCAGAAAACTCTCAAACCATGTATCCTGATTTTAGTTCAGAAAATACTTATCATTTAGGTATATGCTTAACTGATATTTGTTGCTATATGCAGTAGTTAAAAAATACAGCGTACATGCTATTTTAGATACTGTCTAGGTTTCTTTCAAGAAGTTAAAAAATACAGGTTTAATATTCTTTTAAAAACACCATTTAAATGGCTTTATTTAAATGGAATTTACGCCTTACAGCAAATAAAGATGGAAGTATTTTGGAAGGAAACACATCTCCTCATCAGTTCATCTGGCAACTTGGTTGGGTTGTGTTTCTTTTAAAAAGAACCAGGGCTCACAGTTTATAAAGACTCACAAACAGGCACATTCAACACCACATAAGCAGGAGGTAAAATGAATTCCAACATAAACTCAGGCTAGCCTCTAAAATCCAGTGGATTTTTAACCACTAATTACACCTCTAGCAGAATTTAGTTAACCAAAAGCACTGTCAATATTTAGCCATTTTAGTGTTCTGTTAATGTGTGCTTACATTAACAATGAGCGCCACACAAAGCCACGAGGAGGCACACCAACTAAGACACTGCTAAAACGATAAGACAACATCAGAGCAGTCAAGAGTTGTTTCGCTAGACAACAAAGTTAGCGAGGTGCCATCAACAGCCTTGGAGGAGCAGCAGCTGCAGCACGAGTCCCAACCCCACAGAAATCTGATCGCAGGACAGAACGTTCATCTGAACTCAGCCACGGTGAGAGCTCTCGGCAGCCAAGGAGCAGACAGCTGCTGGAGCCGGCAGGCTGACAAAGGAATGAGCCTCCGAGTTCCAGTCTGGTAGAGCAAAATGCCTTTGTCCTTCAGCAATAATCATGTTAATAATCAGAGCCATCCTTCACTTCCAGAGACCCTTACACATTTGCTTTGTGCAAAATGTACATACAGCACGGCTCTGGAGAGGAACTGCCTCCTCAAAGGGAAGGAAAGGAAATGTCAGTGGCTCTGGCAGTTGGGGCTGCAAGACATGGAACTGAGATTATAATATAAATTTTCATGTGTTTTATGATAATGCAATAAACCAATTAAAAAGTACCCATTAAGACCATATTTGTTCAGTATTATGCAATGGAGAAAATTCTTACAAGGGTCACAAAAATGTCTACCCGTCTATTCTCATAAAACTCCCAGCTAAGAGGAGGGTCAAGAACAAATGATTAAAACACAAAGCAGATCGTCAGAAAATGGATAAAAGGGAATGGAGAGATGTGAACTCAAGTGCGGGTGGCTTAGAAATGGGCCAATATAAACCTACGGGCAATTCTCTCTCCCTTCCCTCTCGCACATGCACGCAAGCATGCTGGCTTTCCACCACAGAAGAGCTCCCGTTCTTTCACTTGTGAGGTGAAGTGGGAAAAAAGAGGACAAGTATTTAGAACAAATTTCCCAAAATGAACAGCCTTAGTGATGTAGGTCAGTGATTCTTTCACACATTTCCAAGACAAAGTTTTCACCAAAAGGTAAAGAATTCTGTCAATTCTGATACCCAGTTCTCCCTATTTTGTGATAAAATTATCCTCCATTTTGTGAAATGTTGATGACAGTAGATGGCAATTTTGTTTTTAATGTCCTTGGAAGACAAAATAAAATTAGCAACCTTGTATCAGGCCCCGGTGAGTTGAAATTTCATATTTAGTACTGTAGTAACAGGTTTTGCCTGTAATCCTGGGTGGCTGGTATCTGCCATAGCAATTTGTTTGTTTGTTTTTAAAGATTTTATTTATTTATTTGACAGAGAGATAGAACAAGTAGGCAGAACAGCAGCAGGCAGAGGGAGAGGGAGAAGCAGGCTCCCTGCTGAGCAAGGAGCCCGTTACGGGGGGAGATCCCAGGACCCTGAGGATCATGACCTGAGCTGAAATCAGGAGCTTGACCAACTGAGTCAAGCAACTTGACCCAGGCACCCGTGCCATACCAATTTAAACAGCAAAATGGACTGGTCCCGAGCCCGCGGCTCAACTAGCCCAGCACCTTTCAAGTGTCCTCAGGATCTCAGCTCTCCAGCGAGCCTAGGTAAGGCCCTTGCCACCACCACAGCACAGCACAGACTCCTCCCAGAGAGGCGCACACACAATGGCAGGCACTTCCATGGGCACAGAGGTTCGCAAATAGCTTCCAAATCACAAGCAAGTCCTGTCTGTCACCAGGCTGACACCACACTGCTGAGAGTCCCTCAAGTGGCAGGTGAAGTGAAACCTCTTTGTGCCAAACTTTTTCCTAAATAAATTTGCTATTATTTTGTCTAGGCTGGTACACATCTCCAGTTTGATAGGCAACCAAAAAGGTACAGGTTTTGGAAAGAACACCCTAAAGCACTAAATGTGTTATTTTACAAGGACTTCTCACTTATCTTGGTATCCCTTGCTCCCTCAAACTTCAGTTCTCCCACATGAAAATTTCTATCTTCAATTCCCTATTTCTTCTTTTCCCCCTTCATTTCAGAAGTATATGTGCATCTTTCCAAGACAAACATGTGGTCTATCAAATTCCTCTTACTGTATTGTTACAAAAAGTTCAAACTTTCCCATGCAAAAAGAGAAACGCAACTAAATAAAGCCTACTCCTAAGTATACTCCTAAGTGCTCCTTACCCCCCACCCTCCCTTCAAGCTATGGGTCTAACTTTCCCTGCCCTTTAGTGGCAATTTCCTGCTTCCACCTATACAACACACAGTTCCACCTGAGATTCAATCCTGCTTTACCTCAATAGTCCAGTCAACTGTTCTCTTAAAGGTACCAATGACCTTCCAATCTCAAAATCAAACAGCATTTCCGACTTTCTTAGTCAAGAACTGATCAATCCTGCCTTTTTGAAACTTTCTTGCCAATCACGACATTAATTTTCTGATTCTCAGCTTAATTCTCCTCTTACCTCCGATCTCCCCTTTCTCCTTTCTAAAGCCTTTCCCTGTTAATCTGTCAAAGTACAGGGACAAAGCTCAAGGAGCTCCCCTTGCAATGGTACAAAAAGAGTGATGCATTTCATTGGAGGGTTTAGATATATGGGAGGTCCAGAGAGGACTTAATGGGCATTAATGGAAGGAAAAAAAGGGAGAAGGCAAAAGTCAGAATTTGATACAAATTTATTAGGAGCTCTTAGCATTGTCTTAACAGTTATTGGGCCTTGACAACACACTAGAAAAATAGTGTCTACTACAAAGCAATGACTTTCAAACCATACTCCAGATGCGGGAAGAGGGTTTTGATATTTTAAATGATTAATTTCCCTGAAATCTGTTTTAAGAAAGGGTTATAGTGCTTTCAAAACCTTTATAAAAGTACACTTCATAGTAAGATACAACTAAACACATAAGGAACTTGAAGAAAATAAGAACAGCATACAAATTCCAATTCAATCCTCAGTTTCTTATTTGACAAGTGTGGCCAATAATATCCTACATATCACCTCACTGAACTAAACTGAGAGAAAGTAAAAAAGTACTATCTAAAGTGGCTTTGAATCCTATAGCGCTATTTAAACCTACACAATTATTTGTAAAGCAATAAGTGCTAAAAATCCCATAGAAATAATGACTACTTGAGTATTAATAACAGCTATTACAAAAATCTAAAGCTACATTTTGGCTTTCCCATAATCAACTTAATCTTTTCATTTTAAAGGTCAAAATTAATATGGTAAAATTCCACACAGCTAACGAAAGTATTATACTGAAATCAAATAATACAAACGTTATCATATCATTTATTAAGGTATGTACTGATTTAATAAAATTTAAAAACATAGACTTGCAAGAATGGTGAAGTGCTTCCTAAAGACTGCAAATGCGTACCCCTTAATAAGAGATGTTTTAGAGACCTACCTTTTTAAACCCAAAGATTGCTTTAAGCGTGCTTTAATTTCACCACTACAGAGAAAACTCTGTATTTCTTAGATACATACCTGAAACAACTACTCTGTGCATCTGTAAGTTGAAAAAACATTCCTCATTTTAATTTCAAAACTATAGTCTCACAAAACAATTACTCTAAAGTAATACAAAATTATACCTGAAAATCCTAACCTGTTCGGAGAACCTATTCTCATAATTAAACGTGAAGCCTCTATCATACATTTAACTCTCCCATAAAATACCATCAAGAAGTTGGTCAAATGAGTGAGTAATCCATATATTCATTAAAAGCAGACATTTAAAGATAAACTTCTCAGTAATTCTCATTTAACCATGAGATTTAAATTCATTATTCCATGAAAGCAGTATCATGATCCTAGGCATTTAACAGAATCTCCTAGCTTTTGTAAAGGCCACAAGGTGCTGCTTCGTCCCATAGCACACACATAAAAGTTATTATTCCTTTACTATCTATTAATGAAATAGATCCTCATTTAAATTCCTACGTATAGACCTTTATATGAAAAAGATTAATAGCTCATTAGTTAGGACCTATTCAATTACAAGCGAAGACACCTAACTTAAATGACTCTGAGCCAAAAGAAGAATTTATTGGCCCACATAATTTAAAACACCAAGGGAGGGAGGAGGCACCTGTGTGGCTCAGTCAGTTGGGCATCTGCCCTTGGCTCAGGTCATAGTCCCCAAGTCCAGGATTGAGCCCCACATCGGGCTCCCTTACTCAGCAGGCAATCTGCTTCACCCTCTGCCCTTCCTCCCACTCATGCATGCATGCACACTATCCCCACCCCCCAATAAATAAAAAATAAAACACCAAGGAAGGGCCCAAAGGGAAAGTGTCATTAAGAGCTCATCATCTCAACTATGGGCTGACTTCATTTTGAGACAGGCTCTCCACACCTGATGGCTTGGAAAAGGAGACATCAGAAGTTTAAGACTCGCATCCAACTCACAGCTACCTCAGGAAAAGGGATAACCTTTTTTAAAGAGCCCTCCCCAGTACTTTTGCCATAGCTCCAATCAGTTCAGATTAGGTCACATACCCTGCTCTGAGATGATCACTGTTCTTAGAAGGATGCACTGTTCTTAGAAGGAAGCTCTGGTGGGCTGGGCTTGAGTCATGTACCACTCCTGGGGTCAGGGGAGACTCTTGATGGAATGAAAAGGGTTATTTTAAAATGAGGGGTGTTGGTACCCTAAAGGAATGTTCGATAAACAAATGACATCTATGTTAGTCATGGGGGAGTGTTCCCCAAAAAATACCAACAGGGTGTTTTGAGGAGCAGTGGCAGATTTATCAAATGCAAAAATTGTACAAAGCAGGGCTTTTGGTTTACATGTAGTTATTCTCACCAATTTACTCATTTTCAAAAAACAAGTAATTAGTGATAAATGCCTCCTTTTCCCTGCCCACTTTCCTATATGCATTTAATCTTAAAAGCTGAATTATGAAGACAAATGTATAATAAACTAAAATTTAATAGTTAAAACTGTAAAACTTCAAGAAAAAACCATAGGAGAAAATCTTTACAATCCTGGGGTAGGCAAAGAATTCCTAGGAAACAAAAAGTATGACTTATACAAGAAAAAAAAAAAAAAACCAACAAAATGGACTTCATAAAAATTTAAAAGTTTGGCTCTTAAAAAGACACTAGCGAAAACCCCACACCTAACATCATACTTAATGGTGAAAGAATGAGTGCTTTTGCTCAAGATCAAGACAAACACATCCACTGTCACTATTCAGTACTATACTATTCAATACTGTACTAGAAATTCTAGCCAGTGCAATTAGGCAAGAAAAAGAATTAAAACTATCTCTATTTATAGATAACATGATCTTGTATAGAGAAAATCCTAAGGAATCCACTAAAAAGCTATTAGACTAACAAATAAGCTGAGCAAGGTTGTAAGGTACAAAAATCAACATTAAAAAAGTTGAGTGTATTTCTATGTAGTTTACCATATTCATAGTATTACCATGGATAATGGCAAAGTAAAAAAAAAATTTAAAAGATTTTATTTCTTTATTAGACAGAGAGAGACACAGTGAGAGAGGGAACACAAGGAGCAGGAATGGGAAAGGGAGAAGCAGGCCTCTCACTGAGCAGGAAGCTGATGTGGGGCTCGATCCCAGGACCCTGGGATCATGACCTGAACTGAAGGCAGACACTTAACAACTGAGCCACCCAGGAGCCCCTAAAAAAAATTTTAATTACACTTATAATACCATCAAAAAGAATAAATAGAAGTACTATATATATATATACCAGAAACTACAAAACATCACTGAAGGAAATTAAACAAGACCTAAATAAATTGAAATGACATCTTATGTTGACAAATGGAAACGTAACATAAAGACAGAAACATCTCCTGAATTATTCTCCAGATTCAATGAAATCCCTATAAAAATTCCAGCTGGATTTTTTTTTTTTACAGAAATTGATGCTGAAATTCATATGAAAATGTAAGGGATCTAGGATTGCCAAAATAGGGCGCCTGGGTGGCTCAGTGGGTTAAAGCCTCTGCCTTCAGCTCAGGTCATGATCTCGGGATCCTGGGATCGAGGCCTGCATCAGGCTCCCTGCAGGGAGCCTGCTTCCTCCTCTCTCTCTGCCTGCCTCTCTGCCTACTTGTGATCTCTCTCTGTCAAAAAAAAAAAAAAAAAATAGAATTGCCAAAATAATCTCAAAAAAGAATAAGGTTGAAGACTCACATCTCTCAATTTCAAAACTTACTACAAAACCACAGACATTATGGCAGTGTGGTACTGGCCGAAGGCTAGACATAGAGGTCAGCAGGACAGAACTGGGAGTCTAGAAATAAACCCCCACATTTAGGGCAAACTGATTTTTGACAAGGCTGCCAAGACAATTCAATGGGGAAAGAACAGTCTTTCTACCAAATGGTGGTGGGATAATGGGGTAGCCACATGCTAAAGAATGAAGCTGGATCCCCTCCTCATACCATACACAAAAAATTAATTCAGGTTATTGACTTAAATGTAAGAACTAAAACTATAAAACTCTTAGAAGAAAACACAGGAGCAAATATTTGTGACCCTGGGTTAGATAATAGTTTCTCAGCTACGACTCCAAAAGCCCATGCAAAAGAAAAAAATAAATTGGACTTCATCAAAAATCACAAACTTTGGGCTACAAACAATACCATCAAGAAAATGAAAAGACAACCCATAGAATGGGAGAAAAAATATGCAAATCATGTATCTGATAAAGAACTTTTACATGGAATATAAAGAACTCTTAAATCTCAGTCATAAAAAGACAAACCAAATTTTCAAAGGGGCAAAAGATACAGATTTTTCTCCCAAGAAGATATATAATGGTCAATAAGCACATTAAAAAAAAATGCTTAACATCATTAGCTATTAGAAAAATGAAAATAAAAGCTACAATGAGATATACTACTTTGCATCCACTAGCTGGCTATAATAAAACACAGATAGTAAGTGTTGGCTAGATGGAAATCTCAAATAGTGTACCCACAAAAAAATAAAATAAAATAAAATAAAAAATAAAATAGGTAACCCACTATGAAAAAGTTTTGCAATTTCTCAAAATGTTAATACAGTCCTCCCCTTTTGGCCTTCCATTTAAATCCTTCCCCCAACTCCCTAGTGTCTATAAAATTTTCCTGACTACACTTTTATTTCTCCCATGTCTGACCTACCAGGGAAGTTCGTGATTTTATCACATTTTTATTTGGGCATTTATAATTACTTGTCCTGTTATTTTTCTTGAAGTTGTGTTGTGATTATCTTCCTCTGAGCTCCTTAAGGTAAGGACATACTTGGGCAAGAGAACATGATGGGACCAAACATTTATTAAGTACCTGCTTAACTAAATACTTAATATACACTACCTTAAAACAAGTTTTAAACTCAGAGCCTGAGTTTCTTCACATATAAATCACAATACTACAACCAAGGCCTGTTGTAAAAACACTGGAAAAAGTCCAAGATACCCTAAAGTTAAAAAAGCAAGGTGTGGAACAGTGTCTCTAACACATTAACATCCGTGTTTATAAAAAATGGAGGTAGGGGAGGGGAGTATGTGTTTGTGTTTCTTGTTTTTTAAAGATTTTATTCTAAAGGGGGGCGCAGAGGAACAGGAGGAGAGGGACAAGCAGACTCCATGCTGAGTGTGACTTGGGGCTCAATTCCATGACTCTGAGATCACGACCCGAGCCGAAATCAAGAGTCAGATGCCCAACCAACTGAGCCACCCAGGCGATCCGTATGTGTTTCTATAGATAAAATATATCTAAAGTAACTTGCAAAGGAAACTGGCAATAGCAACTGCCTTTCAGGCTAGAAATGGGAAAACCATTTCTCTATACCCTTTTCTATTGTTTGAATTATCTTCATGTGCATTCATTACTTCCAAAACAAAATTTAAAAAAAATTACAGTGTGGGCGCCTGGGTGGCTCAGTTGGTTAAGCAACTGCCTTCGGCTCAGGTTACGATCCGAGAGTCCCAGGATCAAGGACTCCCATTGGGCTCCCAACTCTGCGGGGAGTCTGCTTCTCCCTCTGACCTTCTCCCCTCTCATCCGCTCTCTCTATATCTCTCAAATAAATAATCTTTAAAAAAATTACAATGTCTACGATACACAAACACATACACAGATGTATATCTATTTTTTGAAATATATTTTTAAGATATTAAAACCAAAGGGTATTTCTACACTTTGAGGTAAAAATAAACTTCATTTCGGTTGTAATTATCTTACTCATATTTATCACCATCCTTACTTTCTTTCAAAGTGCTTATTTTTACATCAGGTTCTACTGAGACATGACATTAATTTACTGGGTGTCTTCTTTTCATCTAGAAGACCGACCCATGCTTTATTTTAATTAGTATTATATATGCCTGGTGAACAGAGTCATTACACATCCTGGTTTGCCCAGGATAATCCTGCTCTATGCCTACTGCCCTGGCATAATTACCAATGCTAATTATATGATCACCCTACTAATGAACCAAAGGGAAAAGAAGTTTATTCTTCTTATAACATCAATCAGGAGAACCATTCCACCAACTTAAGGAAAAAATTACAAATATTTTTTATAGTAAATTCCTCNGCTAATTATATGATCACCCTACTAATGAACCAAAGGGAAAAGAAGTTTATTCTTCTTATAACATCAATCAGGAGAACCATTCCACCAACTTAAGGAAAAAATTACAAACATTTTTTATAGTAAATTCCTCTTCTGGGCGTCTGGGTGGCTCAGTGGGTTAAAGCCGCTGCCTTCGGCTCAGGTCATGATCCCAGGGTCCTGGGATCGAGGCCCACATCGGGCTCTCTGCTCAGCGGGAAGCCTGCTTCCTCCTCTCTCCTCTCTCTTTGCCTGCCTCTCTGCCTACTTGTAATCTCTCTCTCTGTGTCAAATGAATAAATAAAAAAATCTTTAAAAAAATTCCTCTTCTGGAAGTATCAAGAAGTGTATGACAACACGACTAATGTTTTTGTTTTGTTTTGTTTTTGAGAAAAGGAACCTGCTCATGCACGATGCAGGGGACGGGCAGGAGGAGGATGAGAGAAAGAGAGAGAATCTTAAGCAGGCTCCATGCTCACCACAGAGCCTGATGTAGGGCTCAATCCAGGCCAAATTCAAGAGTCGGACCTTTGACTGACTGAGCCATCCAGGGGCCCCTAACATGACTAACATTTTTACCTCACACAGCATACCTGGTCCCTGTCCTTAGAGTATTTCACGGTAGAAGATATTTGTTCACCCTGATAAATCATTTTAAAAGAAAAACACCTAGCTAGACACCATACTACTGTTATTTTAATAGGGAAGAAAAAGAAAAGAAAAAGGCTGCTTCTTTTTTTCATCTCTTAACAATTCCATCTTGAATGGTACACTTCAAGATACAGTAAATATAACTTAAACACTCCAGTTTCCCTTTTCATGATCCACTCTTGAACATGGTTTATAAATATAACTTAAACACTCCAGTTTCCCTTTTCATGATCCACTCTTGAACATGGAAATCAAATGTTACATTAGACCATAAGAAATTTATGTAATCATTCCTTCCTATCCATTGAGAACCACATTCTCTCATAAGTACTGGAAGTTTACTATAAAACAAGAAATTTCCCAAAATAACAGAGAATAATAATTAATTTTATTGGAAAATCCCAAGCACTGATTTTTAAACTTCAGTTGACTAAGGGACCCTTCTGGAGTAGGGCTGGCAAACTCTGACTCACATGGGCCAATCAGGCCCACTGCCTGCTTTGTTCAATAAGGTAAAAATGGCAAATTTAATATTTTTTAAGTAACTGAAAACAATTTAAAGAAAATAATACTTTGTGACACTAATATCTTATCAGTGTCTATAAATAAAGTTTTATTGGAACACCACCATGTTCCTTCATTTGTGTATGGTCTAGCACTGCTTTTGTACTATGGGTAGAGTAGAATAGCTTTAGAGACCACAGGGCCTGCAAAGCCTAACATATTTACTGTACTGAAATAGCTTGCTAAACGCTGCTCTAGAGGCTTTCAGAAAAGGGCAGATCCATATACTGAAACAACGGGGCAGGGAGAGATGGAGAAAAGAGGAATTTCCATTTTTAACCACCACCTGGTGCAATTCTGTCATAGATAATATATTTAGAAAAAACTATCTAGAGTATTTCTCTATAGACACTTGTAAAGAGGGGAAATTGTCAGTGGAGACTTCTCATTTCATAGCTGAGTAAGATGTGAGCAACTTCAGAGAACAGAGAGGCTTCCTTCCTTCTGCCAACACAGTACATACATGCACAGCCAACTCAGCCTTCCCTTCCTTAAAGGCATGCAATGCACACTGCCAGACATTTAGATCTTGAGATAAAAAGAAGTCCGTTAAGCAGAACATTTTAATTTCATGTGATAAATTCATTTTACCTTAAAATTTGCGCTTTTGAAGATAGGTTTACAAAGTCCTTCCCAGCCCTATGGGTCACATTTTCTTTTTTAAGACCAATCACCCCCACCAAAAAACACTACTTTAACAGTTTACCTTTCACATACAGACCTTTAATCCATTTAGAACTTTCTTCACATATGGTATTAGGGTAGGAGTTCAGTTTTATTTGCCTCCATATGGTGAGTCAGTTTGCCCTATACCCATCTATTAAATGCTCCATCCTTTGCCCCACTTTTTCTGGTACCACGGTAACCATATATTAAAATCCAAATATACATGTGTCTATCTCTCAGCACTCTAAATCTTCTTCATTTGTCTATCTTACTACACTACAAGGCCAGGGCAAGAAGAACAGTGTACTACTGGGGCACATCTTTATATATATGGTAATGCAACAACCACTCCCTCCCAACTTATTCTTTTTCTAAGACTGACCTAGCTGTTTCTGAACACATTCTCCATACCTAAATTTAGATTAAGTTTATAAAGCTGCCTCAAAAAAATAAAATCCAACCAGAATTTAGGCTGTAATTGAATTAAATTTATAATGAAGAATTAGTAACTATACTCTATAAAGTTATTTACAGACAGTGGTCAGAGAGGGAGAAGATACACGCAAAACCTAGAACAAAGTTTTAATATCTAACATATCCAAACAGAACTTTGGTAAAAAGAATAGGCAAATGATTATGATTAGACAATATACAGAACAGGATACACAAAAATCTAACAAGTATGAGACAAGAGACTAATATAAAAAGGGGTATAATCCAAGAAAATGCAAATCAAATTATAAAATACCACTTTATATCTACAGAATGATAAGTTGAAAATCCGACCACGCCGGGGAGATCTAGAGATACAAGAACTCTCATGCCCCACAACTAGTAGACACGGAGAAAATACAACCATTTTGGAGAAGTATCTGGCACAACTTAGGTAAAACTGAACTTCAGCAAACTCTGATTCTTCTGCAGTCTGGCTAAATTCTTACAGTGGTTCATAGAAGCATCTGCTAGAATGCTCCCTGTTGCTCTGCCAGTGGTGGGGGAGAGCTGGAAGCAACCAGGGCTTCTGCAAACAGAATGGATATGTACCTGATGGAATTTAAGGTAGCAGTTCACAGCAACAAATTAGGAACGAACTTTGCAGAGCAACAGTGAGAGATTAAAACATAGTGCTTAGTAAAAAATTGGGAAACAAAATGAGATAATATCATTTATGTAAGTTAAAAATACAAATACACTAAATACATTGGCAAGAAGACATTAACAATGTATAGAAACACATTAGAAGGAGTGCGCTGGGGGTTAATTATACTAGAAAATGAGGATAAAATGGAATAAAATAAGTAGGAAAAAGGAGAAAAAGGCACTTAGTTTATACAAATTCTCAATTTTTATTTTGTGGTAGAGAGACTGCTAACAAACACCAAGCTAGCTACTGTAGCCTGCACCTGCGAGGGACCACTCCCAACACAACACACACACAGCTCTACTACTAAAATTATTTTTACATACACCAGTTTTACATATAACAGTAAAAGAGCCCTAAGCATAAAAAAAATTATAAATGGTGAAAGAAATATCAAAAAGACATCTTGAACTGGTATAATCACAATACAGGATAAAGATGGCAGAATCTGTATTCTGAGTAAAAAGTAGGCTACCCAATTAAAGAGATAAAGGAGGGGGGCCTGGGTGGCTCAGTGGGTTAAAGCCCCTGCCGTCGGCTCAGGTCATGATCTCAGGGTCCTGGGATCGAGCCACGCATCAGGCTCCCTGTTCG
Organism: Ailurus styani; assembly: GCA_002007465.1. NCBI lineage: Eukaryota > Metazoa > Chordata > Mammalia > Carnivora > Ailuridae > Ailurus > Ailurus styani. Next base: position 1,610,947 of record LNAC01000262.1, on the reverse strand, counting down.
GCAGGGAGCCTGTTTCCTCCTCTCTCTCTGCCTACTTGTGATCTCTCTCTCTGTCAAATAAAGAGAGAGAGAGAGAGAGAGATAAAGGAACACAAGAAAAGCTTTTGGGTGAAGGAACTAGGTTTTAGACAGGTTTGTGTCCAGTGTTTGGTTGAAAACACTGACTCCAGAGGGCAGTTGAGGATGGCTATAGATAGATATGAGAGTCATCTGGATTGTTCATTATTACAAATGCCACATATTTATTAAAGATGACTGTGACATGAAAGATGTATGCAGTGCTAATGACATGAACGCTCTAGGGAAAGTGGAAAGCTGATTTAAGACAAAGTAAACTAATAGGAAGCAGAGGCGAAAATGACTGTGGAAGGTGAGAGTGGAGAAGGTAGGGAGTAAATCATTATAGCTCTCACTGATTGAAAGTAGCCTGTGTGTAACAAAAACTAAATCAATACTTTTGCGTTTAAAATACCATTATAATCAGGGCCCTGGGTGGCTCAGACAGCTAAATGTCTGGTTTGGGCTCAGGTCATGATCTTGGGATCCTGGACAGAGTCCCATGTCCAGTTCCCAGCTCAAAAGGGAGCCTGCTTTTCCCTCTCCTTCTGCCCCTCCTCAGGCTTGGCAAAGGCTCTCTCCCAAATAAATAAATTCTTTAAAAAACAAAGCAAAATATTATAATCTACCCAACAGCACCAGGCACCAAAGATTTAAGATAAATTTCTGCAAGCAAACAAGAACTGAGAAAATCTAGAATGTTATAAGACTGGTGCTCCACAGAGTTGTGCATAGGCCCTCTCATTTAACAGCACGATGCTGGGCACAGTTCAGAATGTCAATCAATAAATATTTTAACAGAATTGTCTATCCTGTAGTTAATAAGACTGATATCAACCTCATAATTACACAGACCAAATCAAGGTATTATGGTAACCTAAGAGCTTCCCCTGTCCCCCTCTTCACACTGAGGTGATAGATGACTTTCCAAAGAAAGTCAGTTTTAATCCTAGAAATCTGAAGGAAGTTGTCTTCAAACTATGCTCTTGACAGAAAAACAGCTTTATATCATATTATATACTACTATTATATATATAATGCATTATATAGAATATATATAGTGTATACACTGTGGTATATTATAGCAGTAAATAATAACATATAGTATTTTATTTATATACTTATATATAAATAGCATATAAACTATGTAATAATACCACATGGTAAACTTTATGGTACTTATACCGTAACTATACTATTATAGGGCCTTTTACTTAAGCCGTTGCTCCTCTCAAAGGTCAAAGCTAGATATCAAGTAAGGAAAAATTGAAGCTGAGTATCTATTCCAGAAGATCTAAGTTTTTTTATTTTTATTTTTTATTTATTTTTAAAAGATTTTATTTATTGACACAGAGAGAGAGATTACAAGTAGGCAGAGAGGCAGGCAGAGAGACAGGGAGAGGAGGAAGCAGGCTCCCTGCTGAGCAAAGAGCCTGATGCGGGCCTTGATCCCAGGACGCTGAGATCATGACCTGAGCCGAAAGCAGAGGCTTTAACCCACTGAGCCACCCAGGCGCCTGGGTCTAAGTTTTAAATGTCTATTTCATTTAGTGTTCTAAAATGAGGAGTTTTCATTATCTTAAAAGTATAAAATCATATGTATAACTTAAAGGATCAAAATTTTTTAAATTTAAGAATACACTTGTAACTCATGGTAATGAGATTTCATATCACAAAAACTGCTATTAGGTTTTGATACATAACTGTATGGAAGAATAGACTCGGTTTTATTTCCTCAAGCTCTGAGTTCAGTTTATATAAGAAAAGGAGACCTAAAGCATTGCTTACCTATCAGATTCAGGTGAAAGAATTTACAGATATTTAAAGCAGACACAAGATACTGAAATGAAAAGATCTATTCTCAAAACCACCCTAAGACCAAAAAACCCCTCAATGGGCCATGAACACAGTTCAAATCTACCTTCTTACCTGATCCTAACAGAAAGCCTATTAAACCTGAGATTTACCACCCATTTAACTAAGTCAAACTAAAAGTTACACCATATTTACTTTCATCTAGTCATAATAAATGTTTCAAGGTAAACAAGCAATCACTAGAATAATCACCAGTGTAACAACCACTAGAATAATCAAAGTACTAAGTTCTGTGTCAGAGTCTTTTTGGAGACTCCTTTTTTGCCGGAGCCTCCAATAGCAGTTACCCCCTAACCATCCACCATCAACCCTCTCCTACTGGAACTCCAAACCACTATCACCCAAACACACTTCCACAGAACACAAAGCTCTAGGACAATGATATAAAATGGGGACTTGCAGCTGCATGTGGTATTTTCACTCACCAACCCATAGGATTTCAGATTTGTGTCAGAATAGTACAGTATTAACACTGTGCTCAATTAGCAATAATCATGCCTTGGATAAACCTCATTGGCTACGATACTGCCACTGTGCAAAGCTAACACTGTGTTCAAAAGTAGTCATGTGCTTTTTTTGGTTAATGGTGACTACAAATGTGGCTCCAGAATCCCAGGACTGAATGGCACTGGCTTAAAAAAGGCAATCTTTAAAAATAAAAAAGTATAAAAGATGATTTTATGATGTTTACATTTTCTCATTGGATTTAAAATATACTTACATATCCAACAGAAATTTGAAGTAGAAATGTAACCTATAATAATGTAGCTATCCAAATTCTACTATAATCAACATCTACAATAAATTCTTCTAATGTGGCTTGACCTGTAATTATATTAGAATTAATATGCTCTCGATACACATTTAATCCTAAAAACCAGTATGAGTCTCAGAGGGATTAAAAAATATCAATAGTCTAAAACAAAATTTTAGACAAAACAAAAATTCTAATCACAAAGTGCAGCTGATATGGCCAGAAACAGTATCAGTCTCCAAATATCAACATGAATTTTATATATTTATTTAGATTTTATCCATTTATTTGAGAGAGAGCAAGAGCACAAGCAGGGCTAAGAGGCAGAGGGAGAAGGAGAAGCAGATTCCCCACTGAGCAGCACCCTGTGTCAGGCTCAATACCAGGTCCCCAGGATCACGACCTGAGGCAAAGGCAGATACCCAACCAACTAGGTGCCCCATCAATATGAATCTTAAGTAAAATCTCTTGCTTGGTATAGCACATAAAATTTTAAGCACAATCCTTAATTTAAGATAAGTTTAATTCTTCAAATAACTCCTTAGAAGTACTATTTTCTAGTGACTTTTTTTTTTTTTTTTACAAAAAAATATCATGGGGGCGCCTGGGTGGCTCAGTGGGTTAAAGCCTCTGCTTTCGGCCCAGGTCATGATCTCAGGGTCCTGGGATCGAGGCCCGCATCGGGCTCTCTGCTTGGCAGGGAGCCTGCTTCCCCCTCTCTCTCTCTGCCTGCCTCTCTGCCTCCTTGTGATCTCTCTCCTGCTGTGAAATAAATAAATAAAATCTTAAAAAAAAAAAAAATATCATGGGTCTTTTAGTCACCTCAGCTTCTGGCCAAGATGGAATAACTGGGACCAAATTTACCCTACCACCTTAAACAATTAAAAAAACCCAAAATATATGAAACAATAGTTTGTAGACAGTGGACATCAAGGGAGTTTGGCTCAAGACAGTGATTCCTGAAAAAGAAAAACAAACACAGAAAGGCCTACAATTGCCCCTGCAGTGTAGGAATGGACAATCCCAGCAGGTAGAGCTCCCAAGTACTAGAAAAGAAAGAGCTGCACAGCAAGAGAACTCCAAAGATCTGCAAAGGGTCACCTGAAAGCATCTGGCTAAGTACTTGATCAACACATGTGTTCGAGAGGACACAACACTACCCAACGCCAGGGAAAGAACACCCAGCAGGAACGGAGAGAACAATTTCTAGGGGTACCTCATGATTAAGAAGAGTTTGTATTCCCACTAGTTAGAGAAGAAAAACCTCCTAATTTCCAGGGCATTGTCTAAAATACTCAGATTGGTACTGTCTCAGTAGAAGCAAAATGTTAGCATTTATTACTGTTCTGATCACCCTTAACAAAGCTTAAAAGCAGGTCTCAAAAGGATCAAACTATTTCCAAGTAACTTAAATGCATCTGAACTTAACAGCAAACCTTAAGAATATATTTAAAAATACAAAAATATCCAGCACCCAAAAAGGTGATGATTCACTGTGTATGGTATTCAATAAAAAATTCCCAGATATGAAAGTTTAAAAATGTGAGGAGAAAAATCAATCAACATTAAAAAATCCAGGAATGACAGAGCAATAAAATTAATGGACAAAGACAGTAAACTATTGTTATGATTATTTGGTAAGTTCGAAATGATAGACAAATGCCTGAATGTATTAGCTATAGGCATGGAAGTTATAAAAATATCCCAAAAAACCTTTAAATGAAAAATACAACATCTGAGATGAAAAATACACTGAATGGGATTAACAGTATTGGTAGACACTGCAAAAGAAAAGGTGAATAAACTTGAAAACACAGCAACAGAAATTACTCAAACACACACACACACACACACACACACACACACACACACACACACAAGACGTTGGAAAGCATCAGTGATCTGTGGAACAACTTCAAACATCCTAATACACAAAATGGGGAAGGGCCAGAAAAAATATGATAAAACTGTCACTGAATTCCATACACAGCAAAAATGTTTCAAAAACAAAGGCAAAATAAAGATTTTTTTCAGGCACACAAAAACGAAAAGAATTCATCACCAGCAGACCTGATTGTAAAAAGTTAAAGACAGACTCACAAGTGGAAGATAATGAGGTGTATATCTGAAACTACACAAAGAAATAAAGAACACCCGAAATGGTAATAAATTTGTGGAAAAGATAAATTTTAATTATTTCTTAAATCCCTTTAAAAAATAAGTGTTTATGGGCGCCTGGGTGGCTCAGTGGGTTAAAGCCTCTGCTTTCGGCTCAGGTCATGATCTCCGCATCCCGGGATCAAGGCCCGCATCAGGCTCTCTGCTCAGCAGGGAGCCTGCTTCCTCCTCTCCCTGTCTCTCTGCCTGCCTCTCTGCCTACTTGTGATCTCTCTCTGTCAAATAAATAAATAAAATCTTTTAAAAAAAATAAAATAAAATAAAAAATAAGTGTTTAAAGCAAAAACAGTAACAAAGTATTGTAGGGTTTATAACTGGAAGGAAGAAATGTTGAAGGATCCTCTACTATAAGAAGGGGCATAATATCACTTGGCGCTGTAATATGCTAAAGATGTAGTCTATAAATTCTATACCAACTACTAAAAAACAAAAAATTATAGTTACTACCTCAACGAGGCATATGTTGATCAAAAAAACCAACAAAAACCCCCACCTCAACCCAAAATAAAGTGTGAAAAATGGAAACCAAAATAAACAACAGATGGAACAAACAGAAAACAAACATTAAGACAGGAGATTCAAATCCCATCACATCAACAGTAACATTAAACAAAATGGCTGAAACATTCCAGTTTAATGGCAGACTTGTCAGATTGGAAAAGAGCAAGTCTCAACTACATGCTGCTTAAAAGAAACTCATATTAAATATTTAAAAAGTTATGTATCAGCTATCACTTATTAAATCACTAATCAATATGAAAAGCTTCTCTTGCAGGGACTTAAAACTATCAACTTATAGAATAGAGCAATACCATGGAAAGCAAAGGAAATTTTTCAACAGAATGATAAAGATTCTCAATTCTCCAAATTATCAGACTCTATCTTCTACTGAAAGTACATACCATCTATTACTTGATTCTCTCTATGCCCAAAGTTCTTCAAAAGATTAACAAGTTGATAAAAATGGTGCTTATCAAATAAACCATTCTCAAACATGTAAGCTAATCCCCTAATTAAAAAACAAAAAGCCAAAGACCAAACCCAACCAAACACAAACTATGTTCAATGCCTTATAAAATCCAACAAGACACTTGTGATTTTTAACTTATCATTAACATATCACAAGCCTCTGAATTTCAAGGTGGGACCAGCCAATGCTAAAAATAAAAATATACAAGCTGGACTTGGATGTAGTGGGCAAGATTCCCAAAATTTAGTCCCTCCTCACTTCAGAAGAAAGCAAATACATCACTAAATATTTCAACAGTTTAACATATTACTATCTGTGTGACACTAACATCATGGGATGCTTAGAATTTTGACAACTTTCCCAGTACTGGTGCTAGGTTTGAAAGATACTCTTTGACTCAGCCCCCTAAGTCTAAACAGAGCACTTGTTTAGATTCCTTGCTTTTAAATCCTGGCTCCCAAACTTTCTAGCTGTGTCATCATGGACAAGTTACTTTACTTTTTTATGCTTCAACTTCCTCATTTGAAAAATTATATATTTATTTATGTATTTATTTTTGGAAGAATGCTTGTTAAAGTAGCAACAGTCATTATGAATTCAGGCCTTACTACAATCAGGATACTGTTCCAAGTAATTTATATACATTTTTAAATCCTCAGCACATATGAGACAAGCACTGTTATCTCCATTTCACAGATAAGAAATAAGAAAACTGAAGTACAGATATTTGTGTTCCTCCCAAACTTACATAACTCAGTTTGATTCTAAGACCCGTCATCTTAATCAATAAGCTAAACAAGTAACTCCTTTATAGATTTTCCCCCCCAAATTGCCTGTCTTTTGCTCCAGAATGCCAACTACTTAATATGAGCTTTATCTTCATTTTGAGTAATCCCAGCAATCCAGCACAAAAAGAACATAAAGCAGATCAATGAAAGTGGGCTGAATGAATGGATTGTGTGTGATCTTGTCATGTCACTTACTCATTCAGGGGCAGTAATCAGAAGACTGGTGTTCTATCCCCAACCACACCAGTCCTCAGCTGTGCCACTTTAGGAAAGTCACATTACCTCCCTAGATCTGAGCATTCTCATTTATAAAATGAAGAAGTGGGGTGCCTGGGTGGCTCAGTGGGTTAAGCCTCTGCCTTCGGCTCAGGTCGTTATCTCAGAGTCCCTAGGATCGAGTCCCACATTGGACTCTAAGCTCAGCAGGGAGCCTGCTTTCCCCTCTCTCTCTGCCTACCTGTGATCTTTCTCTCTGTGTCAATAAAATCTTTTAAAAAATAAAAAATAAAATAAAATGAAGAAGTGAACTAAACCTAAGTTCCTTTTCAGCTCTAAAATTTCCAAGAAAAGCCAATATTAAAAAAAAAAGAAAGAAAGAAAAAAGAAAAGCCTCTCACCAGAACAGAAATAGTTTGCCGTTTTCAGAGTAACATTTAGAACCCCTTCATTTCTTTAAAATCTCTTATTCTCCCAGACTAAGAACTCCAACAAGTCCTGGACCTAGTCTGTCTTGTTTATAGGTATCCCCAATACAGTTGCGGACACATGGAAGACACCTGATGTTTAACGAGTGAAATGCATTATGAGCAATACATGAAATGGGAACCTATTTTTTAAATAAATATATAAATCAATATAAAAATATATTACAAATGTATTTATATAGAATATGTATTATTTATTATTTATATATTATATATTAAATTTATATATAAATTGTAAGTTTATATATAATATATAAATTTATATATAAATATTTATATATGGGGCACCTGGGTGGCTCAGTTGTTAAGCGTCTGCCTTCAGTTCAGGTCATGATCCCAGGGTCCTCGGATCGAGCCCCGTATCGGGCTCCCTGCTCGGCCGGAAGCCTGCTTCTCCCTCTCCCACTTCCCCTACTTGTGTTCCCTCTCTCGCTGTGTCTCTGTCAAATAAATAAAATCTTTAAAATATATAAATAAATAGTCATTTGTCAGAGAGAGAGAGTAAGCAGGGGGTAGCCACAGGCAGAGGGAAAAGGAGGATCCCTGCTGAGCTAAGAGTCCGATGCAGGATTCAATCCCAGGACTTATGTTTAAAGACTTATGAGTCTCTTATGATTTGTCTCCTTCCCGATCCCATCGTTTCATTACTTTTCCTAAAATAAATAAAATCTTAAAAAAAAAAGGATCAATGTTTATTTTCAGGAAGGGAGGTGGCTCAGTACAGGGCTGACATTCAGAGATGCTCTGCCAAGGTGGTTCTACAATTCTCATCATATTGCCTCTACCCTGGGTTTAAGGTGGCTGTCCACATTGTCACAACTTCTCAGCTAGTGGGAAAAGGAAAAGGAAAGGCCAGTGTAGGATGCTTCCTTTTTAAGGAAATGACCTGGAAGTCACATGCATCACTTACTTTCACATCTTTTTAACCCAAACTTAGTCATGTGGCAACATTCACTACACAGAGGACTGGGAAATGTATCCAACTCTAGGGGTTCTGTTTTTTTTTTTTTTTTAAGATTTTATTTATTTGTCAGGGAGAGATCACAAGTAGGCACAGAGGCAAGCAGAGAGAGAGGAGGAAGGCTCCCTGCTGAGCAGAGAGCCCAATGTGGGGCTCGATCCCAGGACCCTGAGATCATGACCTGAGCCGAAGGCAGACACTTAACCGACTGAGCTACCCACATGTCCTGGGGACCTAATTTATAATGCAGTACTCTAATTCAGTTGTTTCCTAAATTCCATGAATGAATGGCTAATTTTATTACCTGAATACTCATTTTGGATATTCCTATTTACTTTAGTTACAAAAACTGAATTCACAAGACTTTAAAGTGCTTTAGTTCTTGCTGTTTCCATGTATTTCACCTGTATCCTATACAGTTCTTGTTCCGGAAGGCCCATGTAACATAAAAAGTAATCTTAACATCTGTAGTAAAAGCTCAAAAGTTTTTTCTGAGGTATCAGTCTAGTACTTCCTACATAACTAGATCATAAAAGCAGCTGAAAAGAAGTTATTGGGAAATAGCTTCAAACTCAGAGGAAACAGATGCTGAATTCTTCCCCTCCTTTTCTTCCTAATGCCTGTAAACATAAAGCTACTACATGCTGAACTTTATTTTGAGGATTTCTGTAAATTATGCACTGAACACAATGAAATTTAATGCAGTCTCAATTCACCAGGGTTCTTCAAACAATAATTTATAAATTGATAAAGCTATACTTATTTTTACCGAGATTTCCCTTTAAAAAAAATCTGAAAAATGAAAAGTTCCTAAAATTGAATGACTCTTTGTTTTAATGATTTATGATTATGTCATAAAAACAGCAATTGACCAGAGGTGCACCAGACACAAAACATGCATTACTCCCTTGGTTATCTCTGGCTTCTGTATTTTGTTTAAAGGCAGAAGCCTGAGCCTGCCCCTAGAGATGATTCAGTGGAGGTGGGTTCTGGCATCTGTATTTTTCTAAACTACTTGTAACTGGAACAGCAACCAGGGTTGAGAACCACTACACTAAACATAAAATACTTAATACAAGACTGCTTTAAGTGATTACTTCAAGTAAGTAATTAACTCAATATACAAAACCTAAAAAAGGTTAATACACTGTACAATTAGTCCAGCCCTTTTCAGTTCTTTTTCTAAATTTTATCAGTTGGTGCAGTGATTCTTCATACTGATCTATAGACATTATAGGAATACCACAAGTCTTAAAATTCAATATAAATTCCTTTTAATTATAAAAATAAATTTAAAAAAGAAATTCCATTAACTTAAGGGAAGGGAAAGGGAATTGTACATCCCTTTTTTTTTAAAGCCTTTAAGAGACTGGGCAGAAATAAAAGATGATTTCATAAAAGAAACCCAAAACCAACTAGTAACTATATCTGGCTATTGTTACCCACCAAAACTGAGTTTATTTTCATATTTAAAGAAAATTTCCCCAAATTGAAATCTCCCATTATATAGATATTTTGATTTAAAAAAACAATTATAGGAGGCATTGGGTGGCTCATTCAGTTAAGGCATCTGACTCTCAACTTTGGCTCAAGTCATGATCTCAAGGTCATGAGATCAAGCCCCACTTGCGGCTCAGGGCAGAGTCTGCTTGGAATTCTCTCCCTCTCCATTTACCCCTCTTCCTGCTTGCACACTTGTGCATGTGCGCTCTAAATAAATAAAATCTAAAAAATAAAAACCCCAAGATTTTTTTTATACCAAGATAACTGCACAACTACATAATAATGAGGCTCATAAAGAAACTGTAAAGGCATTTTCCCCATGACATTTCAAAAAATGTCTGCACTTGGACCAAGAGTCAAACTGTTAAGTCATCTATCAAAAGGTGAAGTTTTGGATATAAAACTATGGCAACTTAAATCAGCTTCTTTCTCCACACTCATGCCTATAATTTTCTTTACACGGACAACAAAATTTGCTGAAAATACAAGAAATTACCCTCTCTCCTGCTTTGCTAACATTGCCACTGCTATCCAATTATACTTCTCTAATGCATTAAATTAATATTTGTGTAACTACTGCTTCAGGGTGGCTTTCAGACCTCATGTAGCTATCTGAATCACTATTTGTATCTTCCAACCTAACTTTGTATTAATATTCTAAAAATGGGGAAAAGTTTATTATCTAAAATAATAAACCAAATTAAATTCATTAATGTAGCAGCTCCCAAAGGTGTCTAGGAAACAAATCTTCCCCAACAGGATAATCTATTTACTTCTAACTTTTTTACATATGACTATCAAATGGTCCACATTCAAGGAAGACATGTACATGTATCACTCATTTTTTTAGGTTAGGAACAGGCAGCACGAGACCTGTATTTAAAAAAATACAAAATAGTATCTCCATTTTATACTCTGCTGAAAGAGATAAAGGAATTAGAATGAAAGGAAGTTCTGTGAGACAAACATAAAGACGTTGAGGAAAAAGGGGAGAAGAGACAGAAAAAAAATAAAAGGAGATGTGATACCATATAGTTAAAATTAGTATTTTATATTTTCCCTTCTAGGTTTCCACACCCCAAGAAAAATACAATCCCTTCTCCCTTGCTAAAAATGCATGTTTTCGTCCAACAGAATGTTTGTACCTATGCCATTCCCTGGACAATGATCAGAAAACTGAATTCTATTTTTATAAGTGTTCCTTCTTCAGGAAAATTATTCATTTATTCCTTCATTCATTCAGTAAACATTTGAGTAGCTGCCATTTTCCAAGCACTGTGCTAGATAGCTGGCATGGTCCCTATTCTCACGAGCTTAGAGTACTGGAGAAAATCAAATGACCAATTATGAAAAGCTAAGTGAATAGGTTTCTTCTGTTAGAAACCAATTTCTATTTTGTTAAATTAACTACCAACATTAATGTCATTTGGACCCTTTTACTTTATAGTTACCAAGCTAGATGGTTGGTCCAGAAGTCAATCAAGCTGTACTAACTCATGAACTGGCCCTTAACCTAGAAGTTGTAGAACTGTCAAAAAAAGGGGGGGGGCATTCATTTCATTTCTCTCTGGGTATCTGAGCCCATGTTCCTCCAGTCAGGCTATGGGGCAGCCAGCAGCAGTTTGCATTATGAGAAAAAATAAAGCATACTTGCAGAGAAAAGTAGAGACGAGACAAAGAATCCCTGGCTTCTCCTGTTTCTGGTACCCGGATCATTTTAGTTCTTGACTTGTTAGTCACATACTTGGATATCCTTATAATCTCACCTTTTTATTTAAATGAGTCAGAATTAGATTTTGTTAAACTTGCACCTAGAGTCTCACTTAATAACAAAAGTACTATCAGACTGACTCCCTAATTCCCCCCAAAGTGAAGTGGTTGAGAGCATAGGCTCTGGAGCCCAGACTGCCTGGGTTCCTCTCCTGGTTCCTCCACTTACTAGCTATCTATATAACCTATGCCTGGATTTCACCATCTGTAAAATGGCAAGAACAGTACTCACCAATAGGAATGGTTTAAATTTTAAATCAGTTTCTACATTTAAAGCCCTTAAAATAAAGCTTGACCCACAGTAACAGCCTAAAAAGAGTTCGCTATTACTGTTTTTGTTGTTCCATGACCAAAAGTTCCATGACGGATCTAATGCTGTGATTTAGGTGCTCCAACTGTGACGAGTCATCAGGCTCTACACACTTTCTTCCCCATAATACAGGGACAGAGAGCGCAAGGGCAAGGCAACATCACTGGCAGGCAGCAAGAGGCTCCACATCTAGGTAAATGGGGAAGACTAATAAGGAAAGAGCACAAGAAAAAGCAGCAGCTAATCCACTGCTCCATGCATCCAAAACCCCAAACCTGCCCCCACTCCAGTATTTACTCACACTATTTCTCACTCTGTTCTGTCAGGTTTCTAAACCTAAAGATTTTTTGTATGTTTTTATTTCAAAAGAGTTCAGCTTGCCAAAAAAATTACTGATGATTATAAACATTACAATTCTTTGTTATTTGTGGATTTTTATTTTTGTTTATAATAGGGACTGGGCAAAGAAGGCTGGCATTTTTGAACCCTAAATCTATTTATATGAAATGCAATGATCAAGACCTTCTATACCCATCAATGGTCCTGTGAAGGGGTAAGACAACTTCAAACAAAGGATTTAGAATAAAATTTGATCATCCTAACTGGACTAGGACCAAGTATGGCTCAGAGATTAAGCACATGCATTTAAGAAATAGAGGGTTCTATACCTTGTGCACTGTTGGTGCAAATCGGTGCAGCTACTATGGAAAACGGTATGGAGGTTCCTCAAAATATTAAAAATTAAACTATCATATGATCCAGCAATTCCACTTTTGCGCATGTATTCAAAAAAAATGAAAACACCAATTTGAAGAGATATATGCACCCCCATGTTCACTACAGCATTTTTTTTTAAAGATTTTATTTATTTATTTGACGGAGAGAGATCACAAGTAGGCAGACAGGCAGGCAGAGAGAGGAGGAAGCAGGCTCCCTGCTGAGCAGGGAGCCCAATGCGGGCCTCGATCCCAGGACCCTGAGATCATGACCTGAGCCGAAGGCAGAGGCTTTAACCCACTGGGCCACCCAGGCACCCCTCACTGCAACATTATTTACAACGGCCAAGACACATGGGTACCTACCCAAAGAAAATGAAAACACTAACTCAAAAAGGTATCTGTAGCCTGTGTTCACNGAAACAAGATGGGATGGGGAAGGAGACAAACCATAAGAGACTTCTAATCTCATAAAACAAACTGAGGGTTACTGGGGGGTGGGAGGGTAGGGATAGGGTGGATGGGTTATGGACATTGGGGAGGGTTTGTGCTTTGGTGAGGGCTGTGAAAGATGTAAGCCTGATGATTCACAGACCTGTACCCCTTGGGCAAATAATAAAAATAAAATTAAAAAAAAACAAAAAAACAAAAAAACCAAGATATAGAAACAACCTAAGTGTTCGTCAAAGGACAAAAGGATAAAGGCAATGAAGGG
>LNAC01000262.1:1584928-1597547 GCA_002007465.1 Ailurus styani | reverse complement strand
GCGCACGCACACACACAAATGAAATATTATTCAACCATAAAAAAGATTGAAATCTGGCCATGGGCAAAAACATGGGTGGATCTTAAGGACATTATACTAAATGAAATGTCAGAGAAAGACAAATATCATTTGATCTTACTTACAGGTGGAATCTTTAAAAAACAAAACAAAAGAACTCCCTAGTGGTTGTCAGAGGCTGGGGTGGAGGATTAAAAGGTACAAATTTCTGTTATAAGTCAGTAATGTACAACATGGTGACTCAGTTAATAATACTGTATTACATAACTGAAAGTTATTAAGAAAGTAGATCTTAAAAGTTCTAATCACACACACAAAAATTTGTAACTGTGTGGTGATGGATGTTAATTAGATTTATTGGGGTTATCATTCCACATTATTCGCAAATACTGAATCGTTATACACCTGAAACTAACGTTATATGTCAACTATATCTCATTTTAAAAAATGTCTGAAGCTTCAAGAGAGTAACCTTCTCATTTGTACAACAGCTCCACCACCTATCTTGGGGCCAGGCACAGGGTACATGTGCATGAATACTGCTTGTTGTTTTTATAACTGAAGGTGTGACTTTTTTTTTTTAAGATTTTATTTATTTATTCATGAGAGACAGAGAGAGGCAGAGGCAGAGGGAGAAGCAGGCTCCCCATGAAGCAGGGAGCCTGATGCAGGACTCGATTCCAGGAACCAGGATCATGACCTAAGCCGAAGGCAGAGCCACCCATCTGAGCACCCAGGCGCCCAAGGTATGGCATTTCTTATAGGTACTAATTTAATGATTTCCTGTTTTACAAGAAATTAGAGATACCATGTTGTATTCGGAGGGAATGGGCTAAAATGTTCTAATAGAAACCTAAAAATTCAGTGGCTTATAAAAGATCTATGTTTAGGGTGCCTGGGTGGCTCAGTTGGTTAAGCGACTGCCTTTGGCTCAGGTCATGATCCTGGAGCCCCAGAATCAAGTCTCGAATCAGGTTCCCTGCTCAGCGGGGAGTCTGCTGCTCCCTCTGACCCTCCCCTCCTCTCATGTTCTCTCTCTCAAATAAATAAATAAATTTTTAAAAATTATTATTTGCCCCAGGGGTACAGGTCTGTGAATCATCAAGGTTACACCTTTCACATTCACCATAGCACAAACCCTCCCGAATGTCCATAACCCATCCACCCCATCCCTACCCTCCCACCCCCCAGTAACCCTCAGTTTGTTTCATGAGATTAGGAGTCTCTTATGGTTTGTCTCCTTCCCCATCCCATCTTGTTTCATTACTTTTCCCAAAATAAATAAAATCTTAAAAAAAAAAAAGGATCAATGTTTATTTTCAGGAAGGGAGGTGGCTCAGTACAGGGCTGACATTCAGAGATGCTCTGCCAAGGTGGTTCTACAATTCTCATCATATTGCCTCTACCCTGGGTTTAAGGTGGCTGTCCACATTGTCACAACTTCTCAGCTAGTGGGAAAAGGAAAAGGAAAGGCCAGTGTAGGATGCTTCCTTTTTAAGGAAATGACCTGGAAGTCACATGCATCACTTACTTTCGCATCTTTTTTTTTTTTTAAAGATTTTATTTATTTATTTGACACAGAGAGAGAGAGATTACAAGTAGGCAGAGAGACAGGGAGAGGAGGAAGCAGGCTCCCTGCTGAGCAGAGAGCCCAATGTGGGCCTCGATCCCAGGACACTGAGATCATGACCTGAGCCGAAGGCAGCGGCTTTAACCCACTGAGCCGCCCAGGCGCCCAGTTTCGCATCTTTTTAACCCAAACTTAGTCATGTGGCAACATTCACTACACAGAGGACTGGGAAATGTGTCCAACTCTAGGGGTTCTGTTTTGGTTTTTTTTTTAAGATTTTATTTATTTGTCAGGGAGAGATCACAAGTAGGCAGAGAGGCAAGCAGAGAGAGAGGAGGAAGGCTCCCTGCTGAGCAGAGCGCCCAATGTGGGGCTCGATCCCAGGACCCTGAGCTGAAGGCAGAGGCTTAACCCACTGAGCCACCCAGGCGCCCCTAGGGGTTTTGTTCTTAAAGCTGGGGACACCAAGGGACTATACACACACACACAAATAATCATTGTAAAAATAAAAACAAAAAAGTTACTATATTATTCACAGTATATGCTAAGTGTACTAACACACACATACACAACTAAAATTCCAGCGTATGGAGATTCAATAATTTATTCTCCTAAAAGTAGATGTTTCATTGTAATTTATGCTTTTTGAAAGCTCTCAGGTAATTTTTAAGCAGCCTACCTTACATCTTTTCATGAAATAGCAATTGAGATGAATTTAGAGGATAACTGAAAATAGAAAAGTGTAGGGGTACCTGGGTGGCTCAGTTGGTTGAGTGTCTGACTCTGGTTTCAGCTCAGGTCATGATCTTGGGGTTGTGAGATCGAGCCCATGTCTGGCTCTGTGCTCAGTGAGATTTTCTCTCTCCCCCTTCCCTGTGCCTCCCCCCAAAATAAACAAATCTTTAAAAAAAAAATCATAGATACAGAGAATCGATTGGTGGTTGCCAGAGCAGGGTCAGGGAGGGAGGGGATGGTAGGAGAAATGGGTGAAGGGGGTCAAGACGTAGAAATTTCTACTTATAAAATAAGTCATGGAAATGTAAAGTAGAGCATGGCAACTATAGTTAGTAATTCCATACTGCAAATCTAAAGGTTGCTAAGAGAGTAAATCTTCAAAGTTCTCATCATAAGAAAAAAACTTCTGTAACTATGTATGGTGGTGTACTGTGGTGATCATTTCACAATGGTTGACCCTTGAACGAGGGTGAGGGGTGCCTACCCCACTACACACACACAGAACTGAAAATTCACATACAACTTTTCACTCCCCTCAAAGCTTAACTACTAATAGCCTACAGCTGACAGGAAGCCTTACCAATAACTTGTTGGTTAACACATATTTTGTACGTTTCTATGTATACACTGTATTCTCATAAAGTAAGCTAGAGAAAAGAAAATGTTAAGAAAATGATAAGGAAAATACAATTACAGTACGGTTTTTAAAAAAAATCCATTTTTAAATGGACCCACACAGTTCAAATCTGTGTTGTTCAAAGGGTCAACCATGTGAATACTGAATCATTATGTTATATACCTGAAACCAATATAATGTACCAATATACATTAAAAATAAAACAACAACAACAACAACAAAAAAACACCCAAAGAAACAGAGGGTTCTAAAGGGCCAGGAAGTAGTTTTAAAGAATCATATAGACATGACTTTTTTGAGAGAAACTTTCTTGGCAAAAATACCTTTTAAATTATTCTGAAACCAAAATTCCAGGTATGTAGCTAGCTAATAACAAGGAGAGGAGGAAGAAGGAGAACATATAGCATATTCTAACAATTTCAGGGCTTCTCTACAGAAATTCTGAAATAATGGCAAACTCTAGGGCTCCTTGTCTTAGGGACCCAGAACCAGCAGAGCCTATCAATCCATGCTAATGGTCACAAACTCTCTGAAGGAGACCTATCTCCTTTCCTTTTGTTTCTCTTTCAAAAGTTTCTTGTCTGTACAAGGTACCAAATGAAACCTGTAGGGAGAAACACACACTACCCCATTTCTAACCTCAAGAAGTATGCAATCTCTCTTCTAGACCCATTCCCTTNCAAATGAAACCTGTAGGGAGAAACACACACTACCCCATTTCTAACCTCAAGAAGTATGCAATTTCTCTTCTAGACCCATTCCCTTTCTTTTTTTTTTTTTTAAAGATTTTTTATTTATTCATTTGACACAGAGAGAGAGATTACAAGTAGCAGAGAGGCAGGCAGAGAGAGAGGAGAGAGGAGGAAGCAGGCTCCCTGCTGAGCAGAGAGCCCGACGTGGGCCTCGATCCCAGGACCCTGGGATCATGACCTGAGCCAAAGGCAGCAGCTTTAACCCACTGAGCCACCCAGGCGCCCGACCCATTCCCTTTCTTCAATTCTTTTTCCTTTGCCTTCTCTCATTAGCTCAACTTAGAGCTTCCAAACGCCTCTAACCTTTACCTTCTGCTCCCTCAATCTGTAAAAACCTCTCACATTTTACTTCTTTCCCACTTTTTACCTCAAGGAAGAATAGAGGGAGGGGCTGCCCCTCGGGCTACTCCCAACCCTTTTCTAGAGTTTGTCGGAATTGTTGGAGGGTTTTCATTCTCCTACCCCCAACCCAGCCTCCAGGCAAATTCACTAATCTCTCTTCCCCTCCAAACACTAAAAGACTCAGTTACAGATGCACAGGGACAGGGACAGGATTAGATAGTGGGGCAATCACATGACAAAAATTTTAGATGAAAGGGGATAATAAAAATAATAAACAAATATATAATTTAGGTCACTAATAAAAAGCGTCTTGCTTACTACTTGTTTTGTCATTCTATGTGAAGAGCATGTATCACACTTTTGTATCTCCACACATTTCTAATTCAATGCTGTGCACAAGGACACATAATGCTCAGCATATAATTTTAGTCAAAAATTTTCAAGTCCTTTTTTCTGATGGTGGATATTACTCTAACATTTTATTGCAAAAGTAACTTACACCTATCTGTAATGCAGCAACTCTACTGCTTTCACTAGCAAATGCTTCAACTAACGTAGGCAAATATCCAAATAATCTCATCTTTGCAAATTATAAAACTGATCTAAATTTTGTATCACGAGGTATACCGTATTTTCTTAAAAATTAAACCTGTATTTAAAATCTTAAGGATGGGGCGCCTAGGTGGCTCAGTCAGTTTAAGCGTCTGGACTTCGGCTCAGGTCATGATCCCAGGGTCCTGGGACTGAGCCCCAAGTCAAGCTCCCTGCTCAGGGGGGAGCCTGCTTCTCTCCCTCAACCTCTGCCCGCCCTGCTTGTGCTCTGTCTCATGCGTGCACTCTCTCAAATAAAAATAAATAAATAAATAAAATATTATGGATAAATATCATATTTAACAAAAAAATAGAAATTGTTTTGGTTTTTTTTTTTAACCAATAAAAAACTAAAACAGACTTTGTGGTTTAGTCACACTTCAACCTTACTATAATAATTTCTTAGTGACTGATGTTACTATCTAAAGAAATGCCCTGATAACATTTACACAACCACTGCACTACTAATCAAATACTATAATTTGTTTCAGTACTCATTCAAATTTTTTAAGTTACTTCCCGGTGTTAGGCACAAGAAATAAAAATAAAACTATCAGATTTTAAAGAACTTAGTCTACTGCAGTGATAGACACAAATGCCTCTAAATGAATGTGATAAATGTTGTGAAGAATTATATGACACAGATGAGAGAGTTATATGGAATGAATCATTTTTATCTGAGTTTTGAAGAATAATAAAGACAGAAACTGAGGGCGCCTGGGTGTCTCAGTGGGTTAAAGCCTCTGCTTTCGGCTCAGGTCATGATCTCAGCGCCCTGGGATCGAGGCCCACATCGGGCTCTCTGCTGAGCAGAGAGCCTGCCTCCTCCTCTCCCTGTCTCTCTGCCTACTTGTGATCTCTCTGTGTCAAATAAATAAATAAAATCTTTAAAAAAAAGAAACTGAGAGAGGAAATATTCCAGGAAGTACACTGAATATATTCAGTAATAGGTGGAGAAACAATAAGATGGGGATATAGCAGACTAGAATCATGTTGTAAGAAGTTTATATCATATAAATCCCAATATATTTCGGGTACTTCATCTGAAGAGCAACTGGAGGCCTTAAATTTTCCAAAGAGGAATGCCACGATGATCAAATCTAAGGAGAACATCTAGAAATAAATGAGCAGGCTGATGAAACAGTATCAGTAGCTAGGTTGTAAAAAGCCTATCTTTTAAAATTTAAATACAGTTTTGCTGAGTAAAATTTAACAAGCAACAACTTAAAGTGAAGCCTACAATTCATAGAGCTACTACAAGAGGCAGCAGAGGTAGGCATAAAGGCTTTGAAGGCCAGGACCTAAATACCAGCTTCACCACTGAAAAGCCAAGTGCCCTTCAGCAAGCTACTTAAACATTTTAGGCTTGTTATATCTGTAAAATGAGAATAACATCTTCTTTACATCAGGTTAATGGCTATCATTATTATTTAAGCTTTATTCTATTTTAAAAACCTCCACAGCAGAATATGATGCAAAAAGAAGCTAAGATATGTATGGTAGGTCTAAAGAGTTGTCCAAGATATCACAAATCAAGCTTTCCACTGTTATTTTGTATAAAGTGAATACCCAGAATACTGGACACACTGATGTTATTTTACAATATAACTACAAAAATTCGGGGCACCTGGGTGGCTTAGTCAGTTAAGTGTCTGTCTATGGCTCAGGTCATAATCCTACAGTCCTGGGACTGACCCCCGCATCGGGCTCCCTGCTCAGAGGAGAGCCTGCTTCTCTCTCTCTCCCCCTGCTGCTCCCCCTGCTTGTACTCTCTGTCAAATAAATAAAATCAATCAATAATTGCTAAAATTCATTTCAAAATCTAATACAAATTACTTGAAGTTTTTTGACATGCTGATTATTTTATACTATTGGTGTCATTTCTCTTTAAGCAAATACCTGTTATGTTTGCACTGAAATTTTGTCCCCTGAAGAACTCTGAATGACCTGTGTAATTTTTCTATAATGGGTAAGTGAAAAAAATATTTTCCTAGGGGCCTCTCTCAGCTGTTTATTATTAGTTCAAGGGGGAAAAAATCATTAAAAACTGGTCTTTCAGTAAGAAAAATTGCCCTTCATTATGAAATAACTTAATTCCTTATCAATGCAACCCCGTATCTCCTATAATATTAAGATATGCTGGAATTACATTTCATTTTATAGGATAAAAAAGCTAATCAAAAAGGTTTCAATAACTTAATTTTTTTAGTAACTGAAATTGCAAATACATGTCTAAGAATGTTTATATCACTACTCTAATCTGTTTTACAGCCCTAACACCTGTGTCTGTCCTACATGTCTCCTTTAGTCCACATATTTCAGCTATTATAACCAAAAATTATGGCAAAATTATTACTCCATAAAAGCAACTACCAAATCAAAGAAACTAGAAAGCATTCTCTATATAGTCATATCGATATGATACAAGGCTCCCATTGCATAGATAAAATCTTTTTGGTATCACAGGTAACCAACCAAGGGAGGACTAGAGGGAATCTAGCAAGCTGCCTCCCAGACCACTGAGGGTTATTCATTGCTTCCCCAAGCTCTCATTTGCTGTTTCTGCTCTTAAAGAGATACAAACCCAAACTCTTGATGCTTCCACACTGGCAGACTCAAGCTATCTTCACTTCAACTGGACAGTGAGAAAGCCAAGCAAGGAGATTACAAAAACTTTGAATGCTTTTAATGCTATATACTCTTTATAAAGCATTCATGCTTTCACCCAACCATTATGTCAAGACGAGTACTGTTATACTTCTCTTCATAGGTTCAGACACAAATTTTGGGTAGCATGTCTCTAATTATTATGAAATTTCTAGATATAATAAAGATACCCAGACATAATAGGTATAATAGATATATCAATTACATCTAGACATAGGAGAAATGCTATACAAGAAAATGTCAGTAATCTGTTCACTAAAAGAAAAAAAAAGATACAAGGAATATCTCCAAAAACTCCTTTTTTATGAGTTGAAAATTTTATGAGAATTTTATTCTTCAAGTATAGGCTAAGTGTGGTTGTATATCATTCCTCTACTTAAAGCTCTCCAATGGCTTTCTACTGAAATTGATAAAATCTGACTCCTGCCTACCTCATCTCTTACCCCTCTCATCCTCACTCACAATGGCCAGTCTTGCTGGCCTTCCCCATATAACACCTGTTTACTGTCTTTCTGAGTGAAATGCCCTTCTCACGCCCAGGTCCTTCTCATCATTCAGGGCCATCACCCTGAAATGGGCTGTAACAATGACCAAACCTGCCCAGTCATTCGCTATGCCATTACCCTGTTTTAATTTCTTAATATTGTTTTTTCTTTTAAGTCAGAGAGAGAGAGAGAGAGAGCGCGCACACAAACAGGGGGAGTGGCAGGCAGGGGGAGAAGCAGGCTCCTCACTGAGCAAGAAGCCCGATGCGGAACTCAAAATCAGAGCCCTGGGATCATGACCTGAGCTGAAGGCAGACACTTAACTGACTGAGCCACCCAGGCACCCCAATTTCTTGGTATTGTTACCTGAAATTATTTTCGTGCATTTTTAAATTGTCCCTCCCTCCATATGAACGTAAGCTCCATAAGGGCAGGGATACTGTCTTTTTTACTGCTCTATGGGAAATGCTCAATAATTGTTAGAATCAGCAAAGTGGATACGGTGAGGAGCGGCTGGTTACAGCTATATCTTAAGTCAAAGGCCCATACAATGGAGAAGGTCAGGTCAGGCAGAGACCAAAGTATTGGCAGTGTGCTCAGTGATGTGTATTGCTCAGCCTGGCTCACAGTAATAACAGGCAGAGAACACAGATGGAGCAAGTAGGAGACTGCCCCGCCCACCCCAGCTGAGTCACTGATAACTCTGCCAGGCACCAATACAGTTGGCAAAACTAGTACTAAGATTTAACTGGAACAAACAAAAAATTATTATTAGTACAGACAATTCTCATGATGCAAATGATCTGTACTCAGGAAGTTATATATTTTAAAAACTCATTCGAGGAACCTAATTAATACTCTAGAAGGCCTGGTAAATACCTGTTAGGGAATGAATCACAACTACAAAGTTAGGCCAATAACAATTCATATAGTATGGATGCACAAAACTGTATCTCTTCCCTCAAAAAGTCAAGAGTCTACAAACTGTTTTTTTGACTTAAGTGAGTATGTTCAGAAGAAACTGCTGAGAAAACTTCACCCAAGTGGCTCATCCTTTTTTTGTAGAAGGTACAGTGTATGGGGAGGGAGCTTATCAGGGTGTGAGAAAGCCAGAAATTCAACAGTAAACTGACAAAGATTTCAACCAGAAAGGAAAATGCAAATTAACCCTGCAGTAATGTCATTAGGTATCCTGAGACTTGCCTTAGCTCCTTAAAAAAACAAGATAGCATTTCTTTTTAGGCACCGCCAGGTTAAATGACAATGTGCAAATGTTATCACCCTCAAACCATGCACTACAAAATTGAGGCTTGCCAGAGATCAGAGAAGCTTCAGAACTGAAGGTGACTGCTCTGGAGGGGCTTACTAAAAAGACTGGGGAGTGTGTATCTTTGGAAAGGAGTGAGAGCTGGACTGGAACAAAAACCATGTAGAAAGGCTTCAGGAGTGGCTCTGGAAAAAGAAGAACGCAGCAACCATCTAGCAACAGAATGGAGGATGGATAAAATTTCACTTATCAATACACACCACATAATAATTAGGACACAAAGAAGAGAGAAGGGAGCAGTCAGTCCTTTTAGCTACAAAATTTCCACCATAAATATTAATTTGGGCTCCAAGATTTTTTTTTTAATTAAGTAGGCTCCATGCCCAGCGTGGAGCCCAACTTGGGGCCTGAACTCATGACCTCGAGATCAAGACCAGAGCTGAGGTCAAGAGTTGGATGTTCAACCAACTGAGCCACTCAGGTACCTCTAGGCTCCAAGATCTTAATAGCTTTTTACTTTTTTTTCCACAATCATGTGTATTATTTTATTTTATTTGGGGGGGCAGAGAAAGAACCTTACCCAATCTCCACACCCAGGTGAAGCCCAACGTGGAACTCGACTCCACAACCCTGAGGGGATCATGAACCTATTCAAGAGTCAAACACTTAACTGACTGAGCCACCCAAGTGCCCCTCACAATCATGTGTTTTAATGTGCAGATACTACAATATAATCTCCTCCCAATATATATAAATGTATAATAGCTGTATTAAAAGTAGTACTAGAAAACCCTGCATCTACATAGAATGTAGCAGTATGGCCAGACAGAACACAAATCAATTTCAAATTTCAGTTCTAACAAGAATTGTGTCCTCAGCATATGGTTTATTTTAGGACTGGTCCATATCACTTGACAATGTTTACTATGTAATAAACACTTCGGATATGAAAACATCTCAAAATACTAACAATTTCTGGGGAGGCTACCAGTCTGCTGAAAACTGAATCTTTGCATTCTGAGGACTTTTCACAGAAACAATTACTTAGAAAAAGACCAAGGCCAAAGAAGTATCATATACTATTAATATATGATATTTTTATCTTTACTGATAGTCTCTGCTCACACATTACTATAATCACTTAACATGTATTTGTTTTGAAATACCTAGGATAGGGGAAAGTTATCTTTCATGTTTATAAAAATATCCTCCTGGGCACTTGTTACAAAAACAAATATTTTCTTTTAGAGTACTTGATGTGTACCAATTCAACATCTCCTTTTCTTTAGGATAAATGTATTCTAGCAAAGTCTACTATGAAATAAAATTTTATAAAGCCAATTCCAATAAATTACCTTGAAAAACTGAGATGTATTCCCACAGGGGAGGAAGGATTGTGTGTAGTAGGAGAAATTTATTTGGGGAGCGAAGTTCCTATGGAGCCAAATACTTGTGGCTCTACATGTTATCATTTGCTTCCCTTTGGCAACGCCTAATACTTTTGTGATTCCAACTGATACTCGGAACTTTAAGGATGTCTCCCAATCCTGAACAATGTCTTAATTCTACCCTCAATGCTCCCAGAACTCTGTATCCCTTTAGAAGACAGTCTGAGTCACTGACCCACCCAAGCAGCATAATCTGGCTGCCTTCGTCTCACCCAGTGACCTCCAGCACCAGGATCTGAGCCTAAAGCTTCATATTATACAAATAAAACCCAAGTCTCATACAAATGGCCAACAGACACATGAAAAAATGCTCCACATCACTTGGCATCAGGGAAATACAAATAAAAACCACAATGAGATACCACCTCACACTGGTCAGAATGGCTAAAATTAACAAGTCAGGAAATGACAGATGCTGGTGAGGATACAGAGAATGGGAAACACTCTTAAACTGTCGGTGGGAATGCAAGCTGGTGTAGCCACTCTGGAAAACAGTATGGAGGTGCCTCAAAAAGTTGAAAATAGAGCTATCCTATGACCCAAGTGATCCGAAGGGGCACCTGAACCCCAATGTTTATAGCAGCAATGTCCACAAAAGCCAAACTATCTGTCCTTCGACAGACGAATGGATAAAGAACGTGTGGAGAAAACACAGACACACACAGACACACACAGACACACACACACACACACACACACACACAGGAACACTACATAGCCAGAAAAATTGAAATCTTCCATTTGCAGCAACATGGATGGAACTACAGGGTATTATGCTAAATGAATCAGAGAAAGACAATTATATGATCTCACCCATATGTGGAATTTAACAAACTAGGAGTTGATAGAGGGGAAGGGGGGAAGGGGATGGGATAACTGGGTGATGGACATTAAGGAGGGCATGTGATATAACGAGCACTGATATATATACGACTAATCAATCTCTGACCTCTTCCTCTGAAACCAATAATACATTATATGTTAATTAACCAAATTTAAAAAAAACTGCAAATAAACTCTTCCTTTTATACATGCTATTAGCCAACTTTCACATCCAGTATTGCCTAGCAGTGAATAGCACTTGACCACACTCCACAGGACATTCTGATGTACTAAGAGTTCCATAAAACATAATCAACCTTTATTAAATCAATTTGTTTATTCAAGAAAAAAATTAAAAACCCAAATAAAAACCCATCGCTATGTCATCAATTTTAATTTAGAAATTTGTCAGTTATTTGAATAAGAAATACCATAAGTAATTTCTCCTCTAAATACTCATTTACTATAAAGGCATAGTAGAAGATAACCTCTAATAATGATTTGAAAATGTGAAAAATATCAATCATAACCCAAAGAACCTTTAAAACTTTTAAACAAAATTAATGTCAATGAACTATACCATGTTTCTGAGACTGAACATGTTGTAAAGCACCCGACTGAGAGCACCTGGGCGGCTCCGTCGGTTGAGCATCTGCCTTTGGCACAGGTCATCCCACACCGGGCTCCCTGCTTCAGAGGGAGTCTGCTTCTCCCTCTGCCCTTCTACCTGCTCATTCTCTCTCCCTCTCAACAAATAAAATCCTTTTAAAAGGTACCTGATTGATCATTTTTGTGGTGATGTAGATAAAAAGACACCAAACCTAGACCACCTAGGATGTTTGCGTATCACATGCCCCAAGTCCCCCACATTCAAATTTGAATGGGAATCTGGCACCTGAATTTTTACACACAAGCTATTATGTACACACACTGCTCTGCTGGGAAATACTAAGATAAACATTTGCATCATGTGACATTTTCTTATATGAGACTATCAACCCACATTCAACAATGACTCTAGGTGTCCTACTGTCCCCTGGCTTACTGTATGTAATTTACAAGCATGTGTCTTGAGAAGACCAATTTCAGAAAAGGGACAATCTTAATTATGTTACACAGAACCAAGAATACCTGGATAATATGAAACAGTAAAATGTGACCGGCAGATGATTAGAAAGCTGATGCTTTATGAGGAACTTGAGGGGCAGGGTGGGGGGTCGTGGGGGGTAGGGAGGGAAAAATAATGAAACAAGATGGGATGGGGAAGGAGACAAACCTTAAGGGT
>LNAC01000262.1:1569583-1584820 GCA_002007465.1 Ailurus styani | reverse complement strand
TCTCTGATATGAGGAACTTGAGAGTCAGGGTGGGGGGTCGTGGGGGGTAGGGAGGGAAAAATAATGAAACAAGATGGGATGGGGAAGGAGACAAACCATAAGAGACTCCTAATCTCACAAAACAAACTGAGGGTTACTGCAGGGTGGAAGGGTAGGGATAGGGTGGATGGGTTATGGACATTGGGGAGGGTCTGTGTTTTGGTGAATGCTGTGAAAGATGTAAGCCTGATGATTCACAGACCTGTACCCCTTGGGCAGAGAATAAAAATAAAATTAAAAAAAAAAAAAAAAGAAAGCTGATGCTTATATGATGATGCTTTAAGAACTCTGGGTAAGTTCTATATAAAGCTTGAACATAATAGCCAATCTTAAAAGGATGAAAAAATTGAATATGATAATTTACAGTGTATTAAAAGTAAACACATATGTCCACTCATTCTCATGCATTCACAAGTTTTAAAAGTAAAAATGATCAATGCAAATCAAAGCATGTAAAAAAAATTTAAGGATGGCAGCAGCAATTCACTGATTTTCCAATTCATACACTCTCTAGTATTTATAAAGTAAGCCATGCTAAAGGGATTCATCAAGATGTGATATGTGAACCTGGCACTATTTACATATGATATCCATACTACAATGTTAACCATAAAAATCACAAAGCACTTGTATCTAGTAAAGCAGAAGTTAATTTTTTCTAGTGGGGGGCAGAGGAAGAGAAAACGCACCCAAAATCCTTTGAGAAGCCACTAAAAAGACACACACACACACCCCAAGAAAAATAATTACACAATGTTAAGTTCTGCCCTGGGGCACCTGGGTGGCTCAGTTGTTAGGCGTCTGCCTTCGGCTCAGGTCGTGGTTCCGGGGTCCTGGGATCGAGCCCCGCATCGGGCTCCCTGCTCAGCAGGAAGCCTGCAATCTCCCTCTCCCACTCCCCCTGCTTATGTTCCCTCTCTGTCAAATAAATAAAATCTTTAAAAAAAAAAGTTCTTGGGCGCCTGGGTGGCTCAGTGGGTTAAAGCCTCTGCTTTCGGCTCAGGTCATGATCTCAGGGTCCTGGGATCGAGGCCCGCATCGGGCTCTCTGCTCAGCGGGGAGCCTGCTTCCCCCTCTCTCTGCCTGCCTCTCTGCCTCCTTGTGATCTCTCTCCCTCTGTGAAATAAATAAATAAAATCTTTAAAAAAAAAAAGTTCTGCCCTAAAGTGTAAAAATCTGACAATACTGAATCACCTCCCCTGGATAAACACATGAAATCTTCTACAGTAACACAAACATCTTTCCTTCTTGAAATCATCCCCTCTGTTGCTGGGGGGTGGAGGGGAGCGGTAGGGATAGGGTGGCTGAGTTATGGACATTGGGGAGGGTCTGTGCTATGGTGAGTGATGTGAATTGTGTAAGACTGATGAGTCACAAACCTGTACCCCTTAAGTAAATAATACATTATGTGCTAACTTAAAAAAAAAGGAATCATCCCCTCTTTTGCATCACCTCTTCTACATTAGATCTGTAAAATCCAGTAGTTACTTGCTTGTCTTACCCGACCTCACAGTGTTATTTCAGCACTCGTGACCACTCCACCTCAAAACGCTTTTCCACTTGCTGCTTTCTGATATTACTCTCTCGATTTTCCTTCTCTCGGTCCCTGTTTGTGGCTTCTCCTTCAGACTATACGACGACCTCTAGAGGTTCAAGTCTGCATCCTGGACCCTCTTCTCACCAAACCTTTCTTCTCTTGATGAGCTTGAGGGTTTCCTCAGACAAGGGCCTCTATATATTGACGTCTCCCAGATGTATATGTATCTCAAGCTTATGAATATAACTTGAGTCTAAAATATTCCTCTGAGCTCAATTCACCTATATCTAAACTTCTATTTTCTATCTGACACCTTCATTTGGATGCCTCTACCTAAAGCCTAACATGGGGCGCCTGGGTGCCTTAGTTAAGTAAGTGTCTGCCTTGGGTTCAGGTCAGGATCCCAGGATTCTGGGATCGGGCCCCAGGTCAGGCTCCTTGCTCAGCAGGAAGCCTGCTTCTTCCTCTTCTTCTGCCTGCCACTCTCCTTGCTTGTGCTCTCTATCAAATAAATAAAATCTTTTTAAAAATAAAAAAATAAAGCCAAACATATCCACAAAGGACTCATTTTCTACACTGCCCTCGTCCCCAAACACACACAACAGTGGTCCTATTTCAGTCTTGTTCCTATCATAAAACATGGCCATTGTCTACCTAATTGTTAAAACCACAGAAACTTGGAGCCATTCTTGGTCTTTTTTCTCACCTCCCACATGCAATCCATCAACAGGTACAGGTGTTCTAACCCCATCTCCACTGCCACCATCTTAATCCAAACTGCCATCACCAGTTGTTTGGAATAACAGAGCAATACCCTCCTTTCTGGTCTCCCTTCTTCCACTCATGCCTTCCTCCCAGCTATCTGCCATGTGGCAAGGAAGGCAGGAAAAGACTTTTAAATCACTACTGAAATAATGTCACTTCCTTGCTTCAAAACCTTGAATGGCTTTCCACTGTTCTTAGAATGAAATCCAAACTCTACCTTGGTTTACATGACTCTGTATCACATGGTACTCCCCACCTCATGGCCTCCACATCTGTGCTTCCTTTAGTCTGGCATGTTCTTCCTGTACCTTTCACAAGGTTTTTCTCCTTTCTTCTCATCTGTCAGTTCTTTGCCTAAGTGTCTTTTTAAGACTTCTCCAAGTAACTTCCCTACCCCAATTACTCTCCATCACTGCACTGTTAATTTCTCTCTTACTAGCTGACACAACTTGTGGATACCTGACCTTCTACCTGGTTACTGTCTGTATTGCCTACAAGAATTCAAGTTTCAGGGAGGTTTGAAACTCAGCGTGGGGAGTTGAGGCTTGAGCTGCTGTGCACCCAAAAGAGGAATTGGGGGTGCCTGAGTGGCTCAGTGGGTTAAGCCTCTGCCTTCAGCTCAGGTCATGATCTCAGGGTCCTGGGATCGAGTCCCATGTCGGGCTCTCTGCTCAGCAGGGAGCCTGCTTCTCCCTCTCTCTCTGCCTGCCTCTCTGCCTACTTGTGATCTCTCACATACATACATACATACATACATACATACATACATACATAAATAAATAAATAAAATCTTAAAAAAAAAAAACCACACACACACAAAACAAAAACAAAAACAAAAGAGGAATTGGGGCCAGGCATCTTTTCCTTGCCCCGGGCTGGGCCCTTGCCCTACCTGATTCCTCCTGGTTGAGATGGGCTCGGCCAAGAGCACCCCAGTCACTACAGCACAGCCTCCACCGCACAACCTAGTGCTGGCATCTTGCACACTCCCATCCCAATGGAGAGCGCTCCACAGCCAAACCTACCAGCAGGGGAGCAGCTGGAAAGTCTTAATCAGATCCAAGACTCACACCCCCACTCTTCTACTCTTGGTAATGCATGGACATCTGTGAAAACCAGCAGCAGAGAGCACCCCAAGCCCACTGGTGAAACAGCTGAATGAAGTATTTGAGACTGAAGGCCCCAAATCAAATCTTCCCCCAGAGCCTGTTCTGCCGTTAGAAGCCAACTTCACCTTCTGAATTGAACATGCCTCTGGGTACCTAGTTTTCCCTTGAAAACCAGATGCCACCCTGGAGTCAGACTGAGCTCCCCTCTAAGCAGGTGTTCTCCAAGGAGGAAGCAGAACAGCCCTCAGAAACCCCCGTGACTAGCCAGGGCTCAAACAAGATTCTCAAGGGAATCTGAGACTCCCCAGTCTTCAGGTTCTAAGCACAGATGGATGGTAATTAAATGGCAAGGCACCAGGGAGCTCTCCCCCTACCATCCTGCAGGATGACAACTCCCCTAGAATTCTGACACCATGACAGGGTAAGCGGCCTTCTCCCCTGAGTGAAAATGCCAGGGAGCTAAAGGAATCAGACATTCTGGGAATTGGATGACTTCTGAAAACTGGAGACTGAGCGTGGGAGCAGGGCTAGGACCAGGAGAAGGAAAATCTGTACTTTCCAAACTTGGTAGAGAACTAGGCTGTAAGTGCCCCCAGTGCTGAGTTCACCAGGGGCCTTGTGATACTGTGTCCTCTCAACGCCTTCTTTCCCTGGGAGACTAGAAAGGCTCATTGTCATCAGCTCTCCCTAAACTGCCAACTCAGGGACTGAGCACTTTTTTGAGCTCTGTCTCTCATGTATTTCTTGTATGTTAAAGTGATTTAAAATAAGTAAATAAAATAAAACTCAAGTCCACAAGCCAGAGGCCAGATCTGTTTTAGTCACCTGAGTAGCACACAGAGGACTCTCATATTTTAAATGAATATAATCTGATTTACTTACGCTTTTGTCACTCTTGTACAACATTGCTTCCTGATTACAATCCTTTCTGAACTGTAGTCTAAAACTTTTTTTTTTTAAGATTTTGATTATTTGAGAGAGAGCACGGAGCGCATGTGCGCACATGTTTGTACATGGGGGGAGGGGCAGAGGAAGAGGGAAAAGCAGAGTCCCTGCTGAGCCCTGAGCCCATCAAAGGGCTCAATCCCAGGACCCTGAGAGATCATGACCAGAGCAGAAGTCAGATGCTTAACCAACTGAGCCACCCAGGTGCCCCTAAAACTCTTCTCTAAGTAAAATCCTTCCAAGCTGCTCTATTGCTATTTGAAAATGTGCTTCTACGCCTTTTTCTACAGAACTTATTAGGATCCATGCCACATCAATTTTCCTCTATTAATTAAATAGATACAAACACCCAGTCTCCTGGTATTGCACATAATGATCATCATTTCAATGCTAGTAGGCCCTACTGAGATTCTCCATTAATTATTTATATTTAAAATTTAATACTGACACAACTCAATACTAGAATCAAGTCAAATGTGACACCTATGGCAAATACGATGTTAAATGCTATTTAAGAGGTTGATAATACAGTCCCTTTATTTTGGTCTGGCCTTGCCCTTTGTCATATTCAGGTTCTTTAGAAGCAGAAAGAATTCAGTTTTTAACTACTCTGTTAACTGATATATTAGTGAACAGTATGCTGCCCCAGGTAACAAAACCCAGTGACAACTTTCAATTACATTCTGCATGTGAAAACTACTGGCCTCCTAGAACTTTCCTGACTGGGTTGAGACATTACCTTGGCCTTCCACAGGTTTAACACCTATGCAGTGCAGCACAAACTCTACAAAGCAATCCATAATCACTTGCGTATAGGCTTCAAGAAAAAAGCCATAAGCATACAGCAATTCCTGGATTACAATGTTCCAGGCAAAGAGCTCTGATGAGCTTCTTAGCCTATAGAGTAGGAAGTTTCCCAGAGGATTAGAGGTATATTCTGACACCAGTTACTAGGTCTTTTGTTTCACTTTACAGCATGGCTGCATAAGAGAGGCTGAATAAGAATGGGCTTATTATGAAACCCTGTTTCACTCCATTGATGACAGGGAATGTGTCAGATGTCTCAGGCGGGTGCCAGCATCTATAACGTAACTGACTATCTGGAATAGCTTTAGGATTTTGGGGAACATCGCTAGGAAGTCCAATTTACTTAGCACCCCTAAACCCACACTCACTTGTTGGCAAACAGTAATCTTATCAAGTCAAAACATGGTAAACAAAAGTACTAGTATTTTCTTTATACATCTTCTCAATCTAGCCCAAAGCACTGATCCCGTCTTGTGTGTCACACCGCAGTCCAGAGCTCCTCTGTGATTCCGAGAAGGTGAAAATTGCCAAAATTGCTTGGGTGCCAACTCAGAAAGACTGCCAGCAACAGACAGCTGTAAAATGTGACAGCAATTTCCCCAGCTCTTTCCATTATTTTCTGAAGAGGGTAATGAAGACATTCCATTAAGCCATTGGACTCAAATTAGGTTTCTGTGTATTTTAACAAATATGTATTGTTTATCTTCTCTTCCTTGGACAAGGTAGGGATGGCAAAGACATAATCCCTCCTCTCAAGGAACTTATAATCTACCCAGAAAGAACAAACCAAATAGCACTGGGGACAGATGCTGCTTCTTTTTGTTCTGTACAAGTAGCTGGAGTGTTATTCAAAGACCAAAAATGCTTCCAATCCTTTAGAAACTGTCACTCCATCATTAAGTTTCAGGCTTCCAGCCTTTCTAAATATACACTCTCCACTTATGACCTCAGTTCCATATTCTATCACCTTCTCTAAAATTGTGTTTTAAAAACATTACAGTATCTCCCTCCCTTGCATTTTCACTTTTTTCCTACTTGCTTCTTCCTCTCAGCCTACGGAGCACACTCTTAATTCTACACTTTAAAGGCCAACGAAAAAATTTCTTTGACCTCCCGTAAGGTTTGCAGCTCTCCTCCTACTTTGCTTCCCTCCAGGTCATTATTTCCTTATCCTTCCTGTGTAGATGCCCTTAGAGCACAATTCTCAATTCACCTCTTCCCCTTGGCGATCAGGAGTACTTCAACCACCATCCAAACTTTTTAAAATGTGTACCTCCCCCAAAGCCAGCTCCAGCCTCAGCATCCCAGCCAGCCCACCTCAGATTCAATGCATGTACCCTAAACACAGAGATGTGTCATGATGCCTGCAGCACACTTTCAAATGGTCCCACAAAATAAATATACAGAGATAAGAGAGAGACAAAGCAACCCATAGTCACTTGCATATGTTTCAAGAAAAAAGTCAAGAGGGGCGCCTGCGTGGCTCAGTCAGTTAAGCATCTGCCTTGGGCTCAGGTCATGGTCCCAGGGTCCTTGATCAAGCCCCGAATCCGGCTTAACGGAAAGTCTACTTCTCCCTCTCCCTCTGCCTGCAGCTCCTCTTGCTTGTGCTGGCACGCATGCTAGCGCAAGCGTGCACGCGCGCGCGCTCTCTCTCAAATAATAAATAAGTAAAGTTTAAAGAAAAAAAAGAAAAAAGTCATGGGCATACAGCAATTGCTTGAAGACATATATTATATATGGTGAAGTTTTAATAGCTGATAGAGTGAAGGATGCATGTCATTTCAACTTTTCTATAGCTTTGAAATTCTTCAAACTTAAAAAGTTGAAGGGAGGGCGCCTGGGTGGCTCAGTGGGTTGAGGCCGCTGCCTTCGGCTCGGGTCATGATCCCAGGGTCCTGGGATCGAGGCCCGCATCGGGCTCTCTGCTCGGCGGGGAGCCTGCTTCCTCCTCTCTCTCTGCCTGCCTCTCTGCCTGCTTGTAATCTCTCTCTGTCAAATGAATAGATAAAAATTAAAAAAAAAAAAAAAAACTTAAAAAAAAAAAAAGTTGAAGGGAAAAACATGTAGAATCAGAATCAAGGAGAAAAGTCATGGTCCTTGCCTTTTAAGGAGCCTATAATCCATTTGTCTAAACTAATCTAAAATTAGACTGGGTAGATGTGAAAGTTCAATGACTGATTAACAATAAACTTAAATATAAAATGAAACTGCAAATATTGGGGCACCTGGGTGGCTCGGTTGGGTAAGCGTCTGACTTCAGCTCAGGTCATGATCTCAGGGTCCTGGGATCCAGCAGCACCAGCTTCCTGATCAGCAGGGTGTCTGCTTCTCCTTCTCCCTCTGTACCCTCTCCTCAAGTGCACGTGCTCACTCCCTCTCTCTCTCCCTCAAAAACAAAAAACAAAAAACACCAAACTACAAATATTTCCTGAAAGCCTACTATGTGGCAACAATACATTAAGGGCTGTATGTGGTCAACAAACCATACAAATTAAACCTTGGAAAGAGGGTCTATCTATAATCCTTCTGCTCCCTCAAACTAGTTCCTCTTCCCGCCTTACTGACTTCTGTTAATGGAACCACCATCTTCCCCAATACGCAAAGAACCCGAGTCCTTTCAAGTCCTACATCTCTAAATCAGTGGCCAAGTTCTCTAGATTCCACTGCTTTCCACCTCTCTCCTCTCCACGTTGATGGCTGCCACCTGTCCCCAGGCCCACCTGGCCTCTTGCCTGGACTAATGCAGCTCTCTCCAAGACTACTACTTCCCACCAAACTCCACTCAACCCTTGCTTTGTCTCTATCCAGATACTCAGTTCTAACTGGATTAGACTTCCAGCCCAAAAAGGTTTCAATGATTCTCCAATAACTATATAACAAAATTCAAAGCCTCAGCCTGATACTGAAGAACACAACCTTTATCTCTTACTACTTAATTCTCCCACTCCGGCCATAGGTTTATTCACTCTTACCTAATAGTGCCTTCTCGGCCTTTCATCTGTGACAGAGATGTCTCTTGCTCTTCCCACTCCAATTCTCATCTCCTCCATGAAGCTTTCCCACATACATACGTGCTCCAGGCACTACTCCTCACACCCAAGCCAAAGCAATCTCTCATTGCCCTGAACCTTCATAACATGCAATGTGCATTTCCTACTTTCCAAATAATACACGTTTCCAAGTACTATTCAAGATCGGTACATGCATTTCTTACCACCCTTACTAGACAATGAACTCCTTCAAGGCAATCAGTTTTCATGTGTACAGGACTCAAGGTTTGTGACAAGAATATTAGTATCCTGTGCAATAATCCATAAAAACTGTGAAATGTGGCCTTGTAAGCTATAGGAATCTTTCCTCAAAATACTGCTAAAATTTAAACAATGTGGGGCACCTGGGTGACTCAGTCAGTTAAGCATCTGCCGCCTCTGGTTCAGGTCCTGGTCTCCGGGTCCCAGGATCAAGCCCCAAAAAGGCTCCCACCGCATCTGGGAGCCTGCTTCTCCCTCCCCCTCTACACTGCCCCCACTTGTGTGCTCAAGAGCTCTCTCTCTGATTAAAAAAAAAAAAAAAAAACTTTAAAAAAAACAATAACAATGGCATAGGGATTTTCCTTTGTGGTAAAATTTGCCATTTTTACCATTTTTAAGTGTGAAATTCGATGACATTCACAATGTTGCACAATGATCACTATTTCCAAAATTTTAATCACCCCAAACAGAAACTCTGTACCCATTAAGAAATAACTCCCCCCATTCTGACCTCTCCCCAGCCCTGAAAACCTCTAATCCTCTGCCTCTATGAATTTACCTATTCTAGGTATTTCATACAACTGGAATCACAATATTTGTCCTTCTGTGTCTGGCTTATTTTACTTAGTACATTTTCAAGATTCAGTCATATTGTAGCATGTATCAGAATTTCATTTCCCTTGCATAGCTAAATAATATTCCACTGCAAATACCACATTTTGTTTATTCCCTCATCTGTTGATGGATACTTGGGTTGTTTCCTCTTTGGAGCTATTATGAACAGCTATGAACACTGACAAGAATCTGTTTGACTCCCTGTTTTCAATCCTTTCGGGTATATACCTAGGAGTGTAACTGCTGGGTCATACGGTAATTCTGTTTAGCTTTCTGAGGAACAATAGCAGTATAGTTTTATAATCCAGACACATGGTCTTTTGGTAAACAAAACAGTCACAAGAGTGCCTACTCATTTAGTAAGCAATTCACTTCTGGATAGATTTCCTTCCTTCCTACCCACTCAGGCCCTAGGTAATGATCTAATTTCCAGGAACCTGACCCTCGTCTGGGGGCTACTTTGATTGTGTTGACACTCCAGTCTCCTGGTTCTCGCTATTTTTCAACACTGCCTCTATACATATAAAGGCAAACACATTCCACTGGTAACTCTCCAAATGAAAATTATTACAAAACTCAACACTGTTCAGATGTTGAAGTCACAATTTTATCTTTAATGCATTTAGTAACATCAAATGAATGAAAAACACATAAAAAGGGCTTTTTTTCAGGTGAGATACGGGATTTTGTAAAGGACTTCTGTTGAACCCATTTCTTATACCCAAACAACCATTTAAAGCAAGCTAAATTTGGACAAGATGTATAGGCCTTTATGATTTCAAGGAAAGGATCGCTTTTCCTTTCAAGGTTAGCAAGCCCAGGATTTCTAAATTGACATCTCGTTATTATTACCACCAATTCCAGATTTTATAAAACCAGAAAAATACAACAATGTACAGAGACAGAAACTACCTGGAAGGATACACACAAAGTGCAAGTTAGCTCCAAATTAGGAGCATCTCTCTGCAAAGGCGCAGGATCAGAAGAGATCATGAGGGGAATTTTTCACTTTTTACAGCGCAACTTCTACATCTCAACTTTTCAAAAACGGCTTAAGACTGTATTTTTTTTTTAAGATTTTATTTATTTGGGGTGCCTGGGTGGCTCAGTGGGTTAACCCTCTGCCTTCGGCTCAGGTCATGATCCCAGGGTCCTGGGATCGAGCCCCATGTCCGGCTCTCTGCTCAGTGGAGAACCTGCTTCTCTCCTCTCTCTGCCTACTTGTGATCTCTCTGTCAAATAAATCATCTTTAAAAAAGAAAAAAAAAGGTTTTATTTGACAGAGAGACACAGCGAGAGAGAACACAAGCAGGGGAAGTGGGAGAGGGAGAAGCAGGCTTCCCACTGCGGGGCTCAATCCCAGGACCCTGAGATCATGACCTGAGCAGAAGGCAGACGCTTAACAACTGAGCCACCCAACAGCCCCATTAAGACTGTATTTAAAATACAAGCAATAAGAGGCAATGTTAGGTTTAAAAAAAAAAAAAGCTATTAAAAGGAGCTAAATGGGCAACTCTAATAATACCAACATCTAACACATACAGGAAACTAATCTCATTTGAATTTTACAATACTATGACTTAGGCAAGTCAGATAGTCGGCCCTTTTAGTAAATGAGAAAAAGGTTAAAAAACATTTTAACTTCTTCAACAAATGCATTACATTTTTTAAATGCTCTTCACTTTAGCCTTTAAATTATCTTTAAAAAGATAATTATCTGCTTGAGATTCTCTCCCTTGCTGCCCCCCCACCCTGCTCATGCTCACACACTCGCTCGCTCTGAAACAAATCTAAAAAAAAAAAAAAATGGGCGCCTGGGTGGCTCAGTGGGTTAAAGCCTCTGCCTTCGGTTCAGGTCATGATCTCAGGGTCCTGGGATCGAGGCCCGCATCGGGCTCCCTGCTCAGCAGGGAGCCTGCTTCCTCCTCTCTCTCTCCCTGCCTACTTGTGATCTGCTCTCTCTCTCTCTGTGTCAAATAAATAAATAAAATCTTTAAAAAAAAAATTTATCTGTAAAACTTTAAAACCAACTGTATCTGATTCTACAGTCCTCCCAGAAAAATAAAACACATTTACTTAGTGGGGTTTACATATTTAAGAAACATAATAATCATCAAATATAATAAAGTCATATAAAACAAGAATTTATTGTTATTCTCCACCTTGCTTGAAACATTTAATGACTTCCCAAAGACACTTTATCCTAAAATAGTAGCTCCAAAAAAATCTGAACTTTTAGGTTTCAAGTTGCTGTATAGTTTACTCAAAATACTAGTATTTCCTTGGGTAAATTCTGAAGTTTAAAGGACTTGGGAAAATGTCATTTATTACATACAGTCTATAGATACATGTCTACAGATTAGTTATATAGCTATAACTAGTCAATTTAGCAAAGCTTGAACCCTAGTCTATAAATAACGTACGAAACTGACTCTAGTGGCCCAGAGTTCATCAGCTATTTAAAAGGCATCATTTTATTTAAATAAAAACTTTTTAAAAAGTTAAATAAAAGGCATAATTTTGCAATCCAGGATAGAGGGCATGCTTGAGGAAACCATTACAGTAGTCAAGACAGTAATTTTTTCCCCCCGTGAAAATGCAAGGAAAGAGTCTAACCAAATGCATAGTATGTGAGTGGAGAGACTATTATTTCATCCGCTTATATACATAGATACAGACCAAATAGATACCAAAGAATTTGATTTATGTGGCAATACAGGAAAATTTTTAAATATTCACTTAAACTTCTGACTGGTCACTGAATATAATCTGTATTCTTTAAAAAATCTACTCAACACAATATTCAACACTGAGGATTTAACTTTATGTGCTCACACATTATAACATATTTAGCAATAGCATTTCACACAAGTTTAAGTTCAGTAACTTTGAAGTTTGCCAAGTAAAGTGCGAAAATTACTGGAATGCAAGCAGTGCACCTTCAAGAGAAGCAATTCTTCCACTGATCTGCAATAATCAACTGTGTATTGAGAGGTTACTTTGTGCCAACTGCTGTATTTTAATAAAGTAACACGTTTAAATTTAAAACCACAGGCTGAATACTGATTGAAAAAAGGCAGTCCTATAAAGGATTTTACACATCAGATAAGTTAATTCAAAGTCAATTGTTTAACTCATTCAAAATAGAATTTATAGCGGATGAAATTACAATTTTAGAAGGACCGAGCTATGGAGCTCTCATGCTGAGTAACATCAGAAAGATTTACTA
The DNA here is from genome assembly GCA_002007465.1 of Ailurus styani. Lineage (NCBI taxonomy): Eukaryota > Metazoa > Chordata > Mammalia > Carnivora > Ailuridae > Ailurus > Ailurus styani. Next base: position 1,572,520 of record LNAC01000262.1, on the reverse strand, counting down.
AAAATAAACATGCCTGTGTTCAATATGTCATTTAATTCATACATTTTTAACTTCAAAAAGTATCCCCAAATTATCCTCTTCTATCTCAAATAATGTACATTAAAATATTTAATAACTGAATCCCCTAAGGTACCACACAAAAACACAAAACCAAATCTATTTAAGTTAGCTGAATATTGAGACTACTGTATGACATTCAGTAATGCCAATAAGCCAACACAAAGTAGAAACTAATTCATATTACCTAAGCAGCCATACTGAAAAAATGTTTTCAGAAAATAAAGCAGACTTCATTCTTAAAACTCACCATAATATACATTCTTTGCAAATCAAAAATGCCTAGCGTTTTCTCTGAAATTCAAGAAATCTGTTTCCAAAACGTTTAAGTATGTCGCAGTTTGTCTCCCCACACCAACCACCCAAAAGCCATTAATTTTGGTGCTTCACCAGAGTACCCTTAACACTGACAGGTTTTACCTTGAAGGGATAATTAGGAGGGTTCCCCATGAATAAAAGTTCTACATGTTCAGCAGCACAATCTCTCACACATGAACTCAGCTCAAACTAAAGTGTACTTTTCCCAGGTTTTTAAAATTATTAATCCCATGAAAACCTTCAAAAGTGCTTACAATTTTAAAGTTGATTGTACGTACTTGCAAGAAAACCATTAGGTTTTGATGAACGTTATTAGTTTTAAAACATGCTTTAAAAACTTTATAACTTCATCAGCTTAAGTCTGAACTCACAAGAGGCACACTGGAAGAGACGTGATACCAAACAGGAGCAGTAACTACACAGCATGCATCTACCATGGGGAATGCCCAAGGACTCAACACAGCCAAGGAAAGCTATAGGCTTCTATCTGAACAATGATTCCGCTAAAAAAAAAAAAAGTAAAACGTCACAGCCCTAACCCTTGCCTATTTCTCCATTTTCTCAACAGTATAAAAAGATTTTTAAAGACCATGAGAGGAATCCTTAATAATTAAGTGGTTCATTTATAAACAATAATTTAAGAGCATTTCAAACTCAACGACTTTCCTTACAAAACAGGACAAAATTTTACCAAGGAAAATCCCACACCTGACCAACAGTAGGAACATATGTAACCAAAATGGCAATATTAAAGTTTCCATTTAACCCATTAACCATGCTGCAGAAAGTTTACTGTTAATAAACAAAATATTTCATTTAGTTTTTCACCTTGAGTATTTCCACGTGCTTATTTTAAATTCTGCACACGGTCACTGAGTATTTTCTTCTTCCTAACTTCTTCTACCTCTAAGTTGAGAACACTTCTGAAATGTCACATCCCATTCCAATACTAATCCTGAGAATTGAGAATTAGGTAAAATGTTATACCTAATTTTTAAATTATGGTAGTAATAGATTTGAATTAATCTCCCTTAAATAAATAGCCTATTACAACATATTTAGTCCTTCCTCACTTTACTGTTGACTTAATAAAATCCAAGTCTTCCACCTTGCCTCAACAGTGGCAAAACAATTATTCTAAATAAAATAAAGTGATTGGCAAATGCTCCAGAAAGCTGGAATCAAACTGCTTTGTAATTGAAACACACATATGTATATAGTCCAAAGCAATTTTGAGGGAAAAAAAACACCCCTATGGAAGAGCTTAAATCTATAAAATTTAAAAAACAAAACCTTTTCATCAAAGCCACAAATTATTTCCTGAATTGATCTGCCGAGGTCCAACACAGAATTTATATCCACAATGAAATAAGCTTTAGAATCTGCTGTGATTTAACTCTATGATCTATTAGTGTAACAGAGATCTTGAATAACAGATTAAGATGGCAAAGCAATTTTCTAAACCAAAATGTACCTGAGTACTTAAAAAGGTCTTACATCATCCCTAATGACATATCCAAGGTCCACGATGAGGCCAAGTGTACACCTTTAAATTCATTTCACAGTTCTGTTTCATATATGTGAAAGGGCCCATCGCCAGATAAATTCATTACTTCAGCATAACACTGACATTGTCAGAGGCTCATCAAAACATTAATCAATTTCAGCTGTTACTTGATGTTAGCACCAAAATAATTCACGAAAGAATAAAAGCAGAAGTTTTTAGTAACAAAAAAAAACCCCCCAAGATAAAGATTAGAAGGATTTTAAAAAGAAAAAATTGTGAAAGGAAGCTCACCTGCAGTTAGGTGGAGGATCTAAAGTGATGTCTGCCAGTTCCTTCTGAATCCTGGAATCAGGGAGGTGAGAGAGAAACACAAGAAACATGAAGGCGTTGGTAGCCTCCCACCGGGAACGCACAGGTCTGGCAGATAACCCTAACTGCCTGCCACGATAACTGGGTTCTGCTGAGGGAGAAGGAAACTACACATCAAAAGCTTCAGGTCCGTAGTTTAGAAAAAACTTTTCTTTCCCACCGGCAGTGAGCTGGCGGTCCGGGGTCTCTTGCTATTATCTAACATGTTTCGGTTCCAGTCTTGCCTCGCACACTAAGGCAGTCGTGTTTCTCGGGGTTTTCCACTTAGGAAATCATTGTAAAGCTTCCCGCTGGCGGACTCGTTGCCTAAGTTGCATTAGAATGTGCCGGGACACATTCACTTCTTCTCTGCACGTCTGTCTTCTCCCCTGGACGGAGAAACCCGAGCAGCCGCGTGGGTGGGAAGGGCGCGCCCCCCAATCCCCGCCCGGGTCACCCCCGGCACCTCGGACGCCCTCCGGGCCGCCTCGGCAGGGCGCCCCCCCAGGCCGTCCCGCGTCCTCAGTGACGAAGCCAACATGGCCGCTCCCCGCGAGGCCCCTCGGGTCCTCACTGACCCGCCCCGCGTCGCGGGGAGCCGGCGCGGCGCAGGCCGCAAGGCCGACCCCCCGGCCCGGCTGCCCGGGCTCCCCGCCCCAAGCCCGCGAGCGCCCGATGACTCGGGCGGCGCACGCCAGGCCGGCGGG
>LNAC01000262.1:1495836-1564837 GCA_002007465.1 Ailurus styani | reverse complement strand
GATCCCCGTACCTCTCTTTGTGTCTGGCTCCTCCGTGCCGCCGCGGCGGCTGCTGCTGCGGCTGCGGCTGGGCCTGGCCACTCGTGTCTCTCTCTCGCTGGGAGAGAAGCGGAAGTGCAGCAACAGCAACTATTAAACAGGCAATGGCTTCCCCCAGCCACACACGCTCGCACACACACTCCTCCTCCTCCTCTTCGCCCTCCCCCACCCGGCCCGGTCCCACCCACCCGCGCTCCCCTCCCCCTGCACACCTCCGGGGGGGCGCGAGGAGGACACAGGGGACCCCGGGAAACCCTGCCCCCTCCGCACCCACTCCCCCACCCCGGCGCCGCCGCGGGACGCCAGGGAAGGGGGCGAGGGGTGGGAATTTTCCCTCAAGTGGTTTGGGGACCTGGATCCTGGGCTGGAGAGGGGAAGCCGTTCCGAGTTGGGGGGCGCAGGGAGCGATAGGAACTGTACGGAATAGGGCGGTCACGAGAGGAAGTTCTTTCCAATAAGGGCTTTTGGAAAGGGGTGGGGGGGTGACAAATTGGTGGGGAAGGTAGTAATTTGGTGGGAAGGACTTTGGACTAGAGAATGCAGTGGAAACTACCCCTAAAAAGTGATCAGTTGAAGGGGAAAAAAGAAATCCCACAACTGGGTTTCCCTTTGAGCTGACACTGGCTTCTCCCTCTGGCAATTTACCTGCTTAGAGCAGAGGTCGGTTTAGGCACGCCTGTGAGAAAAATCTCAAAGTAGGAGTTTTCTGCTCAGGCACGTGCAATTTTACAATTTTAGGTTCTTTTAGTCACTTTTTATAAGAAGTGGTGGTGTTTTATAAAAGTGATACAAAGGATTCGTGACAGGTAAAACCAACATGTATCAGGCTTACAAATGTGAGAAATCCCTGGAAAAGAACCCTTTGCTACTGAATTAGACTGGATTTAGAATTTTTGGTGTCAGTTTACTTTAAATAGAAAGTTGGATTTTTGGAAATTAGATCAAAAGTTTTGGGACTCCGGAAGCTGCTTCAACAATAATATCAATGCTGTTCAAACAATCTTAATATTTTTAGAATGATCACTCAGTAATTCTTATGAATTGTTCCTTGTTTAGCACTTTTATCAAGGTTAAGATTAAGCCATCAAAAAATTAAAAAATTATCAAATTATGATTTAGTTTCTCACTTGTCATTTCAGTTGAAGGAAACTGAAGACATACGTGCAATGCCACATATACAGGGTCTGGTACATTAAGATGGCGAGACAGATTTCCATGGGCACTCTAAATTATCTCATTCAAATTGCCATCCTTTTCCATGGCAACAGTGGCTTCAGTTACCATAGGGCAACACAACAGATATAAAGCTTATGGCAAATCCAGTAAGTGAGAAAACAAGCATTCTTACCATCAACCTGAACCCTTTCTAGCCCTCAACATTGAAACTCCAACTTTATCAGGACTGATAAAGTAATTGTGCATGCTTCTTAATCCTTACCAGGAAACCTGTATCTATCAGAAATTGTCATAGAATCAAGAAGTCCAAAAGGTGGAAAAAGCTATAGGTCATCATATCAGGCTCCAGTCTCCTACCTTCAGAAAGAGCTATCCATCAGTCACTCAAATGCATAAAAATTTTGAAAGACCTCCACACACAGTGTTTGGTTTCACGAGTCCTGATTTTTTTTTAAATGACATCCTCTTGCTGTATGTTATTTTGAAACAACCACCAAAAAATCTCTCTAAAACCAGGCTGTAGGGCACCTGGGTGGCTCTGTTGGTTAAGTGTCTGCTTTTGGCTCAGGCGATGATGCCAGGGTCCTTGGACCAAGCCCTTCTCCCTCTCCCCCTGCCTGCCACTGTCCCTGCTTGTGCTCTCTCTCTGTGTGTCAAGTAAATAAATAAAATCTTTTTAAAAAGTATATATTTTTATGCTTCTGATGAAAAATATATAAATTTAAGAGAAAACAATAAGCAAATATGAAATAAACTGAGTTGGGATGAAGAAAATAAAGTTATCAAAATTGAGGCTTCCTCTTACAAAAATTTGAGTTTCTCATACTTTAAAATACATGTACACACTATGAGTACAACCAGTAAAAAATCATATATGTATAAAGAAGAGAGCTGACAACACAGGAAAATAAAAGGTTTGATTTGCTGATATGACCAGGAAGGTGGGCGAATTTTTTCTTCAATTTTGGTTTCCATATGTCGCATATTTGGATACTAAATATAATCATATTTAAAGAAAAAAAAACCCTGAACATGGTAGTTTGTGTTTATTGTTGATGCTTGGGTTGGATCTATCCCTGGGGAAATAAATCATGTAATTGAAGAGCTCCTTCTCTATAAGAAAAGTGTTTTCCCAACCACCAACCTAGGATAGCAGCCCTCTTTTGTATAGAGTCCTTATCTCTAACCCTGGTTAGTGCTTTATGGTCTGAGAATGACCTACTGAGGGGGAATAAAAACCTCAAAATGTTTATGAAAGAATTCACTGCTCGCAAAAGACTAATCCTTACATCAGATTATTTTAAATATACAGTTGTCTCAGTCATAAAAAACTAAAAATTCATTTGCAATCTTCCAGTTTTACTTATTAGCTACAAGGCCTAAGGAGTTAAATTGACCTCCCTGAGCCTCAGTTTCCCTGTCTGTAAAGGGCAAGACTACCTGTGCTGTACTGACTGGCAGAGTTGTTAGAAGAATCAAATGCGGCTCTGCAATAAAGATGGTTTGTTAACTGTTATGCAAAGTAAATTATTTATAATCCCACCCTGATACTAATTCTCAGGAATTCTGTTAAGACATGGAGCCTTTATGACTTTGAATTGATGACAAATATAAAAAGCCTCCTATGAGAGAGTCAAGGAACCATAGAATTTTATTTACTAGAAGGGGCCTAAGATATATTCAAGTTCAAATTCCTAGTGTTATAGTTGAAGAAATTAAGGCAAAGAAAACCTGTTATATCTTGTTCATGGTCATGCAGTAAGTTAGTGACAAAATTGTGGCTATGGCTCATGCTGCCTAGAGATGATATGGGGGTAGAGGAGGGGAAAGCCTTAATTACATTAAAAATATGTATTAAGGGGTACCTGGGTGGCTCAGTCGGTTAAGGATCTGCCCTGGGCTCCTGTCCTGATCCCAGAGTCCTGGAATCAAACTTGCATCGGGTCTCTCTCCTCATGGGGGAGCCTGCTTCTGCCTCCTTCTCTCTGCTTCTGCCTCCTCCTCTCTGCTTCTGCCTCTCCCTCTGCCGCTTCCTCTGCCACTCCCCCTGCTGCTCCCTCTACTTGGGTTCTCTCACTCTCACTCTCTAAATAAATAAATAAATAAATAAATAAATAAATAAATAAATAAATAAATAAAATCTTTTAAAAAATGTGCTAAATATAAAAGAGCTCTGGAGGTGCCTGGCTGGCTCAGTCAGTGGAGCAAGAGACTCTTGATCCCAGGGTTGTAGATTCAAGCCCTACATTGGGTGTAGAGATAACTCAAAAATAAAATCTTTTTTAAAAATTGGGTAATATTTTCAAGAACATATTAACAATTGGGCACCTGGGTGACTCAGTTGGTTAAGTGTCTGCCTTCGGCTCAGGTCATGATCCTGGGGTCCTGGGATCAACCCCACATCAGGCTCCTTGCATCAGGGAGCCTGCTTCTTCCTCTCCCTCTGCCTGCTGCCTCCCCACCCCACCCCCGCTTGTGCTCTCCTACTCTCTTTCTGTCAAATAAATAAATAAAACCTTTAAAAAAATAACATTAACAATCAAGACAGACAGGAAAGTGAAAAAAATGGAAGCAAGTTAAAGGAATCACTACTTTTACAACATTTACTTAAAACAATGACCACTACTGAAGTTCTTACTCCCCATTCTGAGAATAATCATTGTTTATTTATTTCATCTTTATAGATATATTTTAAATAGGTAATACATTCTCATGTTATATCATTTTGAAGAAATCAAAGGTATGCCAGGAAAATATCTCTCTGCCCCTCCCCCAACTCTGCTGTCAGCTATGCTTGTGCAAGCAAATGCATACATATACATTGGATGCTTTGATAGGAATGCTCAATTTACATTTAAAGGATGCATCCAGTCACAGATGCCCAAGTGATGTAGGACTGTGATATCTCTGATCTTGAGAAAGTGGGCTTCAGTTTTTACTAATAGCTATTCCTGATTCTCAGAATAATCCAACTCTTTTCTTCAAGCCATCTTTAGAGTGTCAAGTACTTTTAAGTAGAAACACTTGAAGATCAAGGTGCTGACTGATCCCTAGTAGGTGAAATGATTTAGTTGGTTCAGAAGAAAGAGACCCAGTCTAACTTTTTTTTAATTTTTTAAAAAGATTTTATTTATTTATTTCACAGCGGGAGAGAGATCACAAGGAGGCAGAGAGGCAGGCAGAGAGAGAGGAGGAAGCAGGCTCCCTGCTGAGCAGAGAGCCCAATGCGGGCCTCGATCCCAGGACCCTGAGATCATGACCTGAGCTGAAAGCAGAGGCTTTAACCCACTGAGCCACCCAGGTGCCCCCATTTCTAACTTTTGAGTACTCCTGTTTTTGGCTTTTTGCTTACACTGAACTTCAGGCGTTTCATAAAAGTAACTGTTCTCTTTGGCCAATTTCACATCTAAAGAACGGTCAAGCAAATTAACACTTGTTAATATGAGTTTTTAAACTTGCCTTATGGCTGGATAGAAGGATTTCCTTTTTCTGTCAAAAGAAAAAAAAATCTTATGTTTGGAATTTAAAAAGAGTTCCTATAAAGCCTTTCTGAACATACGGACTCACTGCAGATTTCAGTCCACTTGATTTATTTTATGATGCTCTTCTGCATGAAAAATGCATTCCTTACACAGAAAGATAAGGAAGGTTGGCAAAGAAGGGTCAATTCCATGAAGCCTAATGAGATCTAGGGCTTTTATCGTCAATTCAGGTCATTTTTCTGTAGGCCTATTTAAAAAAAACACTGATCCCTTTGAAGGAACCTAAGCATTGTTAGACTTTAGTGGTCCTGAATGTTGCTATCACAGGAAGCTAGGACAGAGCTAAATTATTTTTTTCTACCACATGGAGGCATTGAACAACCATGTGATTTTCAAAATTTACCAAGACTTCATAAGAGTCTGGTGCTTTCTCAGGCAAGGGCAAAAAGGTTTGTTTGATGCTGACAAATGGATAGTGTTTAGTAGGAAAGCACTCTCTCAATTTATAATGCTAAATTAGCATGTCCTTTGTAGAGCCTATTCTCTAAACAAACTAGCTTCTTCAACCTTCTTTACATTGATAACATAAGGACTATATTGAAACATACTGGGTTGCAACCCAAGCAGTTTTGGTTCATTAATCTCTGAAACCTTTTCTTAAACTTAACAGTTTCACAGTTTTTTAAAATTTGGGAGGAAATAGTAGGGAAAATTACTTTTATCTCACCCTCTAAATTATCTATTGTGAAACTTTTTAAACATCACTTTCCCCGCAGTTCCATGGTGTGGCAAATCTATAGTCAAGGATCCAGTTTTGAATCCAAAATTTACCTAAATAACTGCAAAACCCCAGAACCAATCAGCAGCAAAGATACCAATCTTGACTTGCTGAGCATACATGACAAGTTCTGTCTTTGCAGCAGACAGTACTCATGTCTCAGCCACAAATCAATTAATCAACAAACATTTATTAATTGCCCCATGTGTGCTAAGCGCAGAACAGGGTGTCTCAGCAGATGTAAAGGAGTCTAAGAGGTACTCTCTGGCCTCCAGCAAGGGCCAGGGGAGAAGGATCATAGCTAAGCCTAGAAGGACAAGTAGGACTTGGGAAGATAGAGAGGCATTCCCTGAGATGGAAATGACATTTTTTGAGAATTTTTGAAATAAATTTTCATTTATTTGAGAGAGAGTGAGAGAGAGAGAGATCACAAGCAGAGGGAAGGGTAGAGGGAGAAGCAGACTCCCCAGTGAGTAGGGAACCTAATGTGGGACTTGATCCCAGGACCCGGGATCCTGACCTGAGCTGAAGGTAGATGTTTAACCGACTGAGCCATCCAGGCGCCCTGGAAATGACATTTAAAAAGATAGGGAAAAATCATCAGACAGATTCAAATTATTTTATTATTAAAATATATAGATACATATAAAGTAGAAAACACTGGGCGCCTGGGTGGCTCAGTGGGTTAAAGCCGCTGCCTTCGGCTCAGGTCATGATCCCAGGGTCCTGGGATAGAGACCCACATCGGGCTCTCTGCTCAGTGGGGAGCCTGCTTCCTCCTCTCTCCTCTCTCTCTGCCCGCCTCTCTGCCTACTTGTAATCTCTCTCTGTGTGTCAAATGAATAAATAAAATCTTAAAAAAAATAAAGTAGAAAATACTTTATTATTAAAAACTAAAATAATGAAACCGGACTTTATTCTTCAGAAATGTCACTGGCATGAAGGACAAAGAAAAATGAGGTTTCAGATTAAAGAGAACTAAAGATGCATGAGAGCGAAATGTAATATATGATTGTGGACCAGATCCTGTACGGGATGGGGGGAAAAATTTATAAAAGACAGAGTCGGGTCAATTGAAAAAAAATAGAATATGACATTTAGATAAATTTAGATAAAATTTAGATAAAACATTCTTGTTCTTAGGAAAGACAAGCTGGAACATTAAGGGGGAAAGAGGCATGAGGTCTGTAAACTACATAAAAGTTAACAATGTGTGGTGGGGGTGGGTGCGGGAGAGAGGGGGAGGGAAGGAACAAAACCAATGTGTCAAAATGTTACAAATCGGTGGATCTGGGTAAAGGGTGTATGGATGTTCTCTATATTACTCCTATGGTTTTCCTTTCAACGTGGAGAAACAAAAATGTGTTTCTGTCAGAGGGAATGAGATACAGGGGGACGAAGAGATTACTAACACATTTCATATCTCTAGATTGTTCCACTTCTTAAAAGAAGTGTGCGTTCCTTTACTACATTTTAAACCAAACCACCAAATCGTCAAAAGAACAAAAAGGTATATGGAGGCAGAAAACCCCAGAAGTGACTGGGGAGCCCACAGATAGGCTAATTTGGTTGAAGGACTCAGAAAAGTGAGTGAATGGACAGAAGGATGAGAAGTGGGTACCCTGAGTTTCCAGGGGGACTTCATGGAGAGCTAAGAAGCCTGGATTTCATTATAGCATGAAAGGTACCAGGGAAAGACATGAAAGGTACCAGGGAGAGACATGAAAGGTACCAGGGAAAGACATGAAAGTTACCAGGGAAAGACGTGAAAGGCATTTTAGCTTCAGGGGTATTTTAAGAAGATTAGTTTGATAGAAAAGGGAGAAAGGAGAGAAAGCAGTTAAGGAAACCAGGAGGAGGCCATTGAAGAGTACATGCATAGGGAAGCAGTTCCTAATTCCTAATTCTCTGCGCTTATTTTAATTAACTGCAGTTTAGTGCTGAAGCTCTGGGAGTTTCGGTCCTGTGACAACAGAGACTATGTCTGCTTAGAACTATTTAGAACAATGCTTGGCACCCGGTAGGCAAGCAATACAAAATCAAGGTAGGGAATGAAAACCACCCTGTCTTTCATGGTAGTGATTCCACTTTTACCATCTCCTGTGATGTTCCGTCATTCCCAAATGTAGGATTACACCACCCAGTGGTCGACAAGGGGCTTGTGGAGTCTATGGTGCTGTTCCCAGGGGAAGCACAAGTGACCGCAGGGCAAGGCGTGAACTGACCCCCAGCCCCCCAGTGCGGGCAAGGAATCTAGGTGTTGACATCAGAGTTACAGAATTCCAAACTGGAAGACCTCTAGAGATCATGAGATGGACCCTGTTCTGTTGACAGACAAGGAAGCTGAGATCCAAAAAGGCAAGATGAGTTTTCAGAGATCAGGTAACTAGTTAGCAGCGGCCCTTGGAAGAATCCAAGCGGGCTACAGTGATGTATAGAATCTACATGCCTACCCCTCAAACATGGAGCAGCAGACAGTGGCAAAGAAGCCAGAGGTAACTTGCCTCTGTGGAGGCAAACATGCTTTTATTTTATCTACATTGCACTGCTTTCTGTGGATCTGGGCTGTCAGAGTCTTTGATAGCCATTCCACAGTGTACATTAGACTGGACCCAGATTTACTACCCAAACACACACACACACACACACACACACACACACACACACACACACACCCCTCTTGCTTCCTAAATTACTCACTGAATTGAAGCAATCCTAAATCTCACAGTGCAATGGTGACAGATACTTGCCCAATGTGGGTGTAAGATTAGAAGTAGAGATTCCTATATCCCCTTCTTACTCCTTGACTTTACTCACCTTGGGAAGTCTTTTTCGGTCTTGGGGAAGAGGAAAAGCAGGAAAATGGTGGGGCACCATCACTCAGGCTTTGCGGCTGAGGTTACACCCATCGGCATCAGGTTCCCACAGGTTGTGAAGAGCTAAAAGCTGGAGAATATCCTAGTCCCTTTTTCCCACACTTCATTCTTCCCTACTCTTCCATCTGAGGGAGGAGCATATAGTTCAGGGCAGCAAAGAGAATGAACAGACCAGTTTCCATACTTGTACAGCCTCTTACTAGTAGTGACCTCAGGAAAGTTCTTCAACCTGCTCAGCCTTCGTTGCTGCATCTGTAAAACTGAAATAATAAAACTCACTTCATAAGATCTTTTGAAGGTTAAATGAGAAATGTCGGTAAAATGCTTAGCCCAGGTGTCTGGCATGGCCTAAGTACCCAATAAGTGGTAGCTATCATCAGTTGAACTTAATGCGTTATTCTGCCCTGATGTATTTTTCAAAGTTCAATTCAGCAACCTCAGACTTTCTTCGGCTGTTCCAGAGTTAATAAATTAGAAGAGTGCATGCAGCTCAACCTTACTTATATACTATTTTGCATTGTTTCCTGTCAGTTGAGAAATGGTAAGCAAAGAGAGGGAAGGACCCCTGCCCTATTCCAGCTTCAGTTCAATGCCAAGCTCATGGAGCTGAATAACCACCTGTTGATGGATTGTTCTAGTGGCAAGAGCCTCTGAAAGAGAATGAACCAACAAGTCAGAAAACATCTGGTTTTGCCCAGAAATGTTCCTCTCTAAATGAGTGAGTCAGAATGGCCCAAGTATGGAACACTTCTGCTTAAATTGTTTGGAGAACTGTCAGGTGAACGATCGTTTCAGAGGATTTGTGTCTGCTGCATAGAATTCCCTTTCTCTTTAGATGGACCATTAGTCCAAATTCTTGAAAGTGTTAAATCAAGAGATCCAAAAGAAAACCGGCTGTGGACAAGTTGGGATTTCCAAAGATGTTTAAAACACGAAGAAACTCTCTGGGAAATCTGTCGATCACAATATGGGCAAGTGTGGAAAATGTTGGTGAAAATGTTTAGACTCCTTAACACGATTATTCTTCCCCCTGTAAGATTTGCACATTGGATTTCCAGAAGCAATAAAACCATCGTAATCACTTTTTGTTTGAAAAAGTTATTTTCTGCAACATCTGCTCAGGTTCTTAAGTCCATTCTCTAGGGGAAAGATTTAGAACCGGACAGTTTGGGAGAATATTTGTCCTTTTCTTAGAGTTCTAAATTTTAACTATATTCAAGGGTTGAGTGCCTTAACTTTTCTATGAAAACTGACTTTTTCATATAATTACATAAAGATTAATATTCAGAAACCCTCAAATACTAAAAAAGCCACTTATCTGTAGCTCTGGGTCACTCCTTGGCACCACTGTGTCCTTGAGCAATATAGGTGGGGAGATTAGGAGTTTTACATTCCAATATTTAGAGTTTATTTAGTTTCAGTTGTGTCTTAGCTTAAAATAAATCCTTGGGGTAGTGGGTGGGTCTAAGAGGTATATAGTTAAGATGTTATTTTTGGAAACTGCTAGGGAATGAAATGAAAACGTGTGATTTTCCTTCAATTTGGCTTGAAAATAAAATAAAGATTTTATGAACCTGGAGGTGAATACATTTACTCTCCTCAAACTTGCTCACTTGTAAATGAGTGACTTAGAGCAGAGCCCGGAATAGGGAATTCCAATTCTACGGGGTGTTCTTAGCTCTGTCCCTGTGTATGGATTGATCCTTACCAAAATCATCAACCATCCTCTTCTTTAAAAAAAAAATTGGGCGCCTGGGTGGCTCAGTGGGTTAAAGCCTCTGCCTTCGGCTCAGGTCAGGTCATGATCTCAGCGTCCTGGGATAGAGCCCTGCATCGGGCTCACTGCTCAGCGGGGAGCCTGCTTCCTCTCTCTCTGCCTGCCTCTCTGCCTACTTGTAATCTCTCTCTCTGTGTGTCAAATAAATAAATAAAATCTTTAAAAAAATTGCTTTATGTTTAAACACATACTATTATAAAAACACATCATATTGTATAATATTATCTATATTACCTATATATTATAAAATATGTTTATGTTTAAATACATACTATTGTTGAAACCACCCCATTGTTTATTTTATTGTACATCCGAATGCTATATAGCGCCCAAACTAGATAATTTAGTTTTGGCCCTTCATAGGGATGGCTAGCAAGGTTTTCCTTAGGAGTACAGGGTGTTTTTGTTTAGTTTTGTTAGTATAGGATTTTTGTGTCCTCTCCTTATGAAAGATGCATGAAACTCCCGCTTGTATAAGATGTGAAGGCAAAGCTGTGCTGTATGTTACCATCACTGAGGGGACATTTGGGCATGGTACCGTGCTACCTCTGAAACTATTTATTTATTTATTAAACCCTACCCCTGATGTGGGGTTTGAACTCACCACCACAGGATCAAGAGTCACATGTTCTATTGACTAAACCAGCCAGGTGCCCCTGGAACAACTTGAATACACAGCTTTTGCTTTCTAAAAAGTCCCCTTTTTTTTAAATTTATTTACTTTTTACTATGAAAAATTTTAAACATTCATAAAAATAGAAATAGTAGTACAAGGATCCCCATATACCCACTCTACCACTCACATTCAAGAATTGGTAAAAATTGTCATATTTACTTTTTTTCTTCTTTTCTTTTTTTTTGTTTTATCATTTATAATGACAGACATCAAAACAATTCACCCCGGGCGTCTGGGTGGCGCAGTCAGGTAAGCATCCACTCTTGGTTTCCAGTGGGGTTGTGATCTCAGGGTCATGGGATGAAGCCCTGCGTGGGGCGCCATGCTGGGGGAGGGGAGTCTGCTTGAGGTTCTCTCTCCCTCTCCCTTTGCCCCTCCCCCCCATGTGCACACACACTCTCTCTCCCTCGATCTCCCTCCAAATAAATACATAAATCTTTTTTTAAAAAGACAATTTATCCCTAAATTCTTCGATATGCTTCTTAAAAAAATAACCACATACCATTATCACACCTGACAAAACTAGCAATAGTTCCCTGGTATCGTCTAAATATTCCATGCATATTCAATTCTCTAATTTCCTTTTAGGTTCAAATCAGTATTCTATTAAAGACCATTCACATTGCTTTTGTTTTGTCTCTCTCCCGCTTTTTAAGATTTTATTTATTTATTTATTTGAGAGAGAGAGAGAGAGAGAGAGAGCAGGAGGAGCCGAGGAAGAGAGGGACAAGCAGACTCCTTGCTGAGCATGGAGCCCAACATGGAGCCACTCTGGGATCATGACCTGAGCTGAAACTAGGAGTCAGTTGTTTAACCCACTGAACCATACAGGCACCCCTGTTCTCTCTCTTTTAATCTAGAACAATCTCCCAACTGTTCCACCTCTTTTCCTTTTTTTTTCCTTGTGGCATTTTCATTGAGTCATTGAAAAGACATGCCAGTTTGTATTGTAGAATGCTCCACATTATGAATTTGCTTAACGATTTCTCTTCAGAGCACCATTTAATATGACCCCTCTATCCTTCCTATATCCTGTAAATTTCTTTGAAATATTTTATTTAATCACTTGAGAGAGAAAAAGAGACAGAGCAAGCAAAAGCAGGGGGAGAGGCAGAGGGAGAAAACAGACTCCTCGCTGAGCTGGGAGCCCGACATGGGGCTTGATCACATGATCAGGAGATCATGACCTGAGCCAAAGGCAGATGCTTAACCTACTGAGCCACCCAGGTGCCCCCATATACTATAAATTTGAGGTGGATTCATTCCAGTTAAACTTTTTCAGCAAGAGAGTCATGTCATAGGTGACACTGTACTTCCTGTTGCATCACATCAAAAGGCAATGAATGCTTGTCCCTTAAAAAGGAATCTCCTGGAAAAAAAAAAAAGGAATCTCCTGAGAAGCAGAAACATGTACCATATTTCATTTGTCTTTAAAAAAAAAAAAACAAGGGCACCTGGGTGGCTCAGTGGGTTAAAGCCTCTGCCTTCGGCTCAGGTCATGATCTCAGGGTCCTGCAATAGAGGCCTGCATGGGGCTCCCTGCTCAGCAGGGAGCCTGTTTCCTCCTCTCTGCCTGCCTCTCTTCCTACTTGTGATCTCTTTCTCTGTGTCAAATAAATAAATAAAATCTTAAAAAAAAAAAAAAAAACACCACTGGAGGGGCCCCTGGGTGCTCAGTCAGTTAAGGGTCTGCCTTTGGCTCAGGTCATGATCCCAGGGTCCTGGGATCGAGCCCTGAGTTGGGCTCCCTGCTCAGAACGGAATCTGCTTCTCCCTCTTCCTCTGCATCCCCCAATTCCCTCCCCCCAACTCATACTCTCTCTCTCTCAAATAAATAAATAAAATCTTAAAAAACAGAACAAAACAAACTAACCACTGGACCAGAACTGTGAATGTCATTTACCCTCCCTCTCAGATGAGTCTCAGTTCTCTTGTGAGGGAGAAAAGCAATACTAACTCTGTAACTTCACAGGGTTATGGTAAGAACCACAGGAGAAAATAATAACACGAATAACTACGATTTATTGAGCAATCGCTATGTCAAGCCCTATGCAAGAGGTTTCCATTTACTGTTCCAGTTAATCTTCACCACAAGAGATGGGTACTATTACTATCATCTCTATTATGCAGGTGAGGAAACAGAGATACAGAGAGAAAGTGAAGCAATTTTGCATAGGTCACACAACTGTTAAGAGGAGGAGGCGGGATGCAAACTCCACCACCCGACCGCAGAGCCTGTGCAGGAAATCACCGCAAGTACTACACAAAAGCGAAATATCAACACAGAAATACCAGTCGTTGTGTTAGGGGATGGAGAGGATGTTTTTTGTTTTTGTTTTTTTCTTTGTCTTTTTTCAGACTTTCACTGATATTATTCTATTACTTTAATATCCACAAAATGAATAGGCATTTACAGGGGAAGACATACAATATGGATATAAAATAACAATCAGAATCATTTATTACTTACCTGCGCTGACAACAGAATAGAAAGAATCACATCAACAATAATAAAAAAAACTTGGCCTAGAGGGAAATAGACATATGAAGTAACACCATAAACAGATATTCTGTATTTTCTTCTTTACAGTGCTACTCCTTTTGTTCCATTTTATTTGACATATGGCTCACTTCATAAAAATGTTTAAATATTGATCTCCAAATAGCTTCACTTACTTCATCCTAAAACAATATTAACAGACCATGTGGTTTCTGGAAGGATCTGTTCTGCTGTTTCTGTAAAAAAATGTTTGGCTTTGGTTTTTTTCTTTTTAGATTATTTATTTATTTAGATAATCTCTACACCCAATGTGGAGCTCGAACTCATGACCTCGAGATCAAGAGTCACACGTTCTCTGGATTGAGCCAGCCAGGAACCCCTTTTAGGGTTTCTGAATCAAGAAAGGTGGTCAATTATACCCAAACATGATGATCATATGATTTCTTTTTTAAAGGCTATGATTAAGGCAATCTAAAGAGGCACAAACATCAGTGAGTTAAACCTTTCAGAGGAGCATCTGTCCTCTCCAAGGTGTGAAATCATACTTGGCAAACGGCTTGCAAACCCCAAGGATGCTCAGTGAGAACCATCATGTTTTATGTCCACACACAGTAAAGGGAACTCTGCAAACTGCATGCCCTCCTAAAATGTCTTTGCCACTCAAGTCACTGGAGTTCTTTTTCCCTGCCTTTCCATTCTGCTTCGAATACCAGAAACACAAAGTGTTTACTATTTTTTTAAATTTTATTTATTTACAATAATCTCTATACCCAACGTGGGGCTCAAACCCCTGAACCTGAGATCAAGAGTCACATGCTTTTCCAACTGAGCCAGCCAGGCACCCCCAGAAATACAAAATGTCTAATGTGGTAACCGCGATAATTCTAACCCTGGAAATATTTATTATAACTTACATAAAAGTCAGTAAGATCTTTGGAATAGATTTAAAAATATATACATCAACCCAAAGTAGGGGAAGGACACCCAAATTATAGCAAGCCATGATAAGGTAATGATTCCACAAAATCGAAAAGTTATAATTGTCTTTTATCATACCTGAAAGAGAAAAAGAATTTCTTGAAAATTTTACATAGCTGATTTTCACTTCAAAGCTCCTAAAGATGATCTTTTTTGGGGGAAGGGTTATAGAGGGTTATTAATAATTACTAGATGAAATGTATTAATTGCTTTCTATGTCTTAGGGGTTTCACCTGCATTATTCCAGTTAACCTTTGCAACTGCCCTATAAGGTAGCTGCATTTATTATCACCTGCTTACAGATGAGAAAATTTAGTCTTACGGAGAGGTAAGTAAGTGTAAACAGTTACACAGATGTTAGGTGGCAGAGCCTGAAGTCAAACTCAGGACTGACTCCAGAGCCCAGCCTTCCCAGCTACCCACAGATGACAATAAATAACGACTACAATTTTCCTCAACTGAATTTCAAACCCTACGAACATGCAAACTCATAACTTAGTAGAATGCCTTATGCTGAACCTAGAACAAGGCAACATGAGAAACTGGATTGCAAAATGTAGCTTTAGAGGCTGGGACTCAGACTCACATTTCCTGCACCAGCAGCAGAAGAGCATTCTCACCACTCCCCCGGGCCCCCTTTCCTCCCCACCCTCCCGAACAGCCTGTGGGCGTTCTTCTTGAAGATTCTTACAGCCACACTGGTGTCTGCAGCTGCTTTGGCATCCCTCCCTTTTCCGCCTCCCCTTCAAAGCTGCGGTGGGCTGGGTGTCTTCTTTCCCATCCTATGGGGTTTCACCCAGCAGCCAATCAATACATATTTGTTGAATGAATAAATGAATGAATGAGTGAATGAGCAAACAGCTGTCCAACCAGTCACAGGTTGGAAAAGTACACAGAGGTACTTAAATAGTAAACCGTTTGCCTAAAATAGTCTCAGCCTGACCAGAATGTAAATTTCACTAAACTTCATCATTAAGTTGGGGAACATCTATTTATTCTGTATTAGATATATTATTTGCTTCACATTTCATACTTGGTTGCCTCAATATTATTACACTGCACTTTCTGCGTGATTGGGTCTTGTCACTAATCTTTGATCCTTGTTTTCTCAGTTATATGAGGATGCAATTAAGCCATACCTCATGGGTTGTCCTAAGGATCAAACAAGGTCACGTGGGGTGGGGCTCTGTAAACTGTGCAGTGCTTTCTGATGCTGTCATCATTGTGCCTTTATTAGCCCCTGATATTTGCAGCTTTGTGCATCTAGTTGGTGGGGTGGACTCAAATGCATTACACAAGAAGGGTGGTGTTGGGGCGCCTGGGTGGCTCTGTCATTAAGCGTCTGCCTTCAGCTCAGATCATGATCCCAGGGTCCTGGGGTCGAGCCCCACATCGGGCTCCCTGCTTAGCGGGAAGCCTGCATCTCCCTCTCCTACTCTCCCTGCTTGTGTTCTCTCTCTCACTGTCTTTCTCTCTGTCAAATAAATAAAATCTTAAAAAAGAAAAAAAGAAAAAAAAAGAGACGGGTGGTGTGTTGTGGAGAGAATTCAGGGGTCCCTCATGCCACCCACTAGAACAAAACACACTGTAGCCAAAGCTCTGTGCATAGACCTGTGAAAGGCCAGCAGCCAGACCACACCTTGACCAAATCCAAAAAAATGAATAAAAAAAAAAGGCCCCCAGAAGCCCCAGAAACCTTTGGAATCTCCTTGCTCTTTCCTTATCTCAGTCACAGTCATAACCATTCTTCAGTCAAGACTCTGTCTAGACTGACAGCCAACAACCAGATTGTATAATTAAGCCATCCAATCACCCCGGAGACAGTCGTCACTTAGAAAAGTGCTGGGCTTGAGCTCCTGCCCAGGTGGGCACATTCCAGTAATCATCAGGAGGCAGCATCCCACCTTCCCCTCCCCAACCATCCTTTACAGGGCAGAGAGGAAAACAAAACTCAGGTGAATTGTCTTTGATCCATCCTAATTAGTTTTTTCCTCCTTGTTGGGATTTATCTGAGCAAGTGAGACAATTAGCATTTGCCCGGGAAGCTCTGTTCCTCCAACATTGGGATCTCAGAGAATTAACATAGTGACGCAGAAAGTTTGTCAATAATAAACAGGACTTCTTTCTTGGGTATTCTTTACTTCCCCCTCTGTGTCCTCCCCCTTTGCTCTTGGCTCCCTGTCACCACCCTCTCCTTACATCTGTGTGAAGAGGAAACCCTCTGAAGTGTCTGTGAGACAAACAACATGCCCCCTCCCCCCCATTTTCTTCCTTCAAGGTTCTTTGCACTAATTTTTAAAACTGAAATTTTCACAGCAAATTGTTTGGGTGGGTTCAGGGACATAAATTTTAATTCTCAGCCCCCAAGCAAACATTTCAACCAAAGATCCCTTACCTTTTTAAAAAAGAGCAAAGTAAATTTCTGCAGCAAAGAAAGACCTAGTATTTTTCTGGGCCTTCTTGCAAACAGAGGCCCCTTAGACAATATTTACATCTACGTGTGGGTGAGTTGAGACTGCGCTTGGGGGCAGTTGGAATAAGAGAGGCATTGATAAATTCCAGTAAGGCTGGCGGGTATTGAAGAGTAAGTATGGTGTAACTCGGGGAGGGAGCACTGGGTTTGTGAAAAACGTCTAATATTTCTGAGCACTCGTGTGGACCAGACACTGTGCTAAATGCTCTACAGATAACCTCTTTTCATTTTACCTTCATAACCACGCCTCGGAGCAGACACTAAAGTTCCTGAGTGACAGCTGGGGAAACCGAGGCCGGGAGGGTAAGGGACCTAAAGTCTCCCAGCTAATCAGTCTTAGAGCCAGGATCTTCACAGAGGCCTCAGACTCCAGGCCCTAGCTACTCCTGTGTGGTCTGTGGACCAGCAGCACCGGCGACACGTGGGAGCTGCTTCCGATCTGCTTCCTTACAAGGGTGATGGGTGCACACATGCTTGGGCAGCCCGGTATTGCTAGGGATACTGCTGCCCCGAGCACGCGCATGCGTTCTCATTCTGACCCCCCTGGGACCTGATATTTACCTTCCCAGGCTCAGTTGCTCATCGGTAAAAGGAAGATGGGCTCAAGCTCACCGTTGAGAATTCAAGGAACTTTAGCAGCAGCTTCCCAAAAGCCCTTTAGAGGGCTTTTTGAAGTTTGACTAAGTGGCACTACATAAATGGTGGTGGTCCTTAAAAACTAGTTTGCAAAAAGTTACTTTTGAATAATAATTGGGGTAATGCACACGCAGTATAGGAAATTTGGAAAATGAAGGAAAGGTAAAGGAAACACATAAAATTCTCCCATAAATTTGCTATCCTGAGATAACCCCAGAAACATGTAGCTGTGTTTCCTTTCAGTATTTTCTCTTCACATATGTATGTGTATAAATATACTATTTTTAAAAAAGATTTTATTTATTTATTTATTTGACACAGAAAGGGAGAGAGATCACAAGTAGGCAGAGAGGCAGGCAGAGAGAGAGGGGTAAGCAGTCTCCCCGCTGAGCAGAGAGCCGGATGTGGGGCTCAATCCCAGGACCCTGAGATAATGACCTGAGCCGAAGGCAGAGGCTTTAACCCACTGAGCCACCCAGGCACCCCTATTTTTTTTTTAACCAAATAGGGATTATTCTCTATGTATGCGTTTGCATCCTGAGTTTTTTTTCTCTCTTCACATTTACATGGGGGGCTGGTTTAAAATACTTTCAACCAGTGAAGACACAAGCTGCTTCCTAGGGCTCAGACTCTGGATCAGAAAGTTCTTTCCATCTAGTTTTGATTCCTCCCGCCTCAAGGTAAGGAGTAAGATGGGAACTGCCCTGTGCTGAAGTGTTTCAGTTGTAGACCGCATGTGTTTGGAGAGAGAGCCTCCTGGGGGACTGAAGGCAGATGCAGGAGACCCTCAGGGTTCAGTGGCTTTGGGGCCCTGCAGAGGACCCTCATTTGTACTGGGCCACAGAATAACAGGTGGCCTTCCAACTGTGCAAATTCCTTTACAGTTGGAATCGTCTGGTTTTTGCTTTTGCTTTTGTTTTTTTGTTTTTTGTTTTTTTTTTTTAAAGATTTTATTTATTTATTTGACACACAGAGAGAGATTACAAGTAGGTAGAGAGGCAGAGAGAGGAGGAAGCAGGCTCCCCGCCGAGCAGAGAGCCCGATGTGGGCGTCGATCCCAGGACGCTGAGATCATGACCTGAGCTGAAAGCAGAGGCTTTAACCCACTGAGCCACCCAGGCGCCCTTGCTTTTGTTTTTAAGTCTCTGTGCCCCAGAGCTCAGAACTGTGCCTGGCACAGAGTAGGTATCCAATAAACATGCGGAATGAATGAATGGATCAGTTAATGAGTTAATGAATGAACGAACACATGAATGAAGTGCAGAAGATGGGCAGCTGCCTGCTGATAGAAATCAGACATCTCCTCCCACCCCTACCCTGGCCCAAACATGCCCTCTCTATGCTGCAGGTTTTTTTTTTTTTTTAAGATTTTATTTATTTATTTGACACAGAGCGAGAGAGAGATTACAAGGAGGCAGAGAGGCAGGCAGAGAGAGAGAGAGGAGGAAGCAGGCTCCCCGCTGAGCAGGGAGCCCGATGCGGGCCTCGATCCCAGGACCCTGAGATCATGACCTGAGCCGAAAGCAGAGGCTTTAACCCACTGAGCCACCCAGACGCCCTGTGCTGCAGGTTCTATCATGAGATTATTTTTTTGCAGCAGTCTTCAGAGGGCCTATTTTCTATACCAGGCATCCCTGGGAGGGCTACCTGCTTAATTTAACAGCCTTTGCAAACATGCTGCTGCTGGGATTTTAGGGAAGAGTTTTCCAACAGTTTGCCATACTCAGTAATAATCTAACTAAACCAGCCTGCTGAGCTGAGTACTCTGCCCTTTCGAATATTCCAACGTTGTGTCTTCATCAAGGCTATTTTCCCCAGGAGGTGAGGAAATTTTGCCTTTAAAAGCCCAGGGATTAGAGAGCAGAGAAGTCAATGGAATCCTCCCAGTGAAAGGTCTTTGGGGGTGACATTGTTTTCCTTGGCAAGAATAGACTAATCTGGAATGGGAAAGAGCGTGACTCCCACAACTCAGAGATTTCTCTTGGAAGGACTAGTGAAGAGCTAAAGTGGGCAGGGCAGAGGGCACACTTGACCAGAAGGTGACTCAAGAAACACGGGTTTGCTCCAGGTCATGTCTTTACAGAGAAATCTTTTCCCAGTCAGCTCTTCAGTTGACAACCAAGAGGAAGCACTTCTCCCCACCTTCACAGCTGTCCTCCCTGTCAGCTGTCCTCACCTCTCACCTGGATTCCTGGCTGTGGCCTCCTGATCAGCCTCTCTGCTTCTATCTATGACTTCTTCACCATTCTGAATCTGCAAATCATAAGTCAGATTAGGTCACTTCTCCAATGGCTTTCCAGCTCTGAGCAAAATCTAAATCTAAATAAATCTACAGGGTCCTATATGAGCTGACAATCCAGTCACATTTCTGATTCCATCCCCTGTTACTTTTCCCCTTAAACAGGCTCCTAGCTGTTCCTTTTTTTTTTTTTTTTAAAGATTTTATTTATTTATTTCACAGAGGGAGAGAGATCACAAGGAGGCAGAGAGGCAGGCAGAGAGAGAGGGGGAAGCAGGCTCCCTGCTGAGCAGGGAACCCGATGCGGGCCTCGATCCCAGGACCCTGAGATCATGACCTGAGCCGAAAGCAGAGGCTTTAACCCACTGAGCCACCCAGGCGCCCTCCTAGCTGTTCCTTAACTGCACCCAGCACAGGGGCGCCTGAGTGCCTCAGCAAGTTAAGCTGTTACGTGTCTGACTCTCAATTTCCGGTCCTGATCTCAGAGTCCTGGGACTGTGTCCCATATCTGAATGTCAGGCTTCCTGCTCAGCAGGGAGTCTGAGGATTCTCTCCTTCTGTCCCCTGCTCCCTGAACCCCACACCATTCCCACTCTCCCTAAAATCAATCAATTGATCAATCAATCTTTTAAAAAAATGTACCCAGCCCACTTCTGCCTCAAAACTTTTACTCTTGCTGATCCATCTACCAGAACAGATCCACATGCTCCCCCCCACCCCCGTCTAGTTGCTTGCCTCCCTCCCTAACTCCTTTGTTTCTGCTCAAATGTCACCTTGCCCCCCTCTCACTGGCCCATCTAAATTAGTTACATCCTCTCCTCACCAAAATAAACCCTTCCTCACTTTCTGTCCTCTAACCCTACCTTAATTTTCTTCATAACTTCTCTTACCACATGATACTCTCTATATTCATTTATCTCCTTCCCAACTAGAATCCAATCTCCATGGGAACAAACATGCTTGTTTAGTTTCATTCATTGCTGTTGTTGAGTACCTAGAATGTTGCCTGGATCCTAATTTTTTTTTTTAGGTGAATACTGAATGATTCCTAAAGAACAACAATGATGTAATTTATTTTTCTTTTTTACAGTTCCATTACCATTTTTCTAATATAGTGCCCTCTCTATTATTTTTTTATTACAGGGCTTTTCATTTCAAAGAAAAATCCAAACACGGAATGACTAGGCAGTTGTAAATAGATTCTGAAGTGTAATAAAACATGTAATGATTTTTTTCATTTGCTCCACAAAGTCTGTGTAATTGCTGGGATCTGATTCTGCCTCATGTGCCTTGAGTTTCTTGGTTTATTTTCAGGAAGCCCAAATATCATGTGCGTATATGGGAGAACATCTGGCCTTGGTTTTTCAGGTTTAGACTGGACTTCCAGACAGGTTACAGGATCTAAAGATTAAATGCCAACGTTCAGAACATTCAGAGATTTGAGAGATGACTTTTCTTGACTTAAAAAATAATTGAACATCCATTATTTCATGTAAAACTCAACATAATAGATATACCATGTTTCAGTTTAGCTTGCTTCAAAAAAAAAGTCTAACTTCAGTGACAATGCATCAACTGTGGCCTGACAATTTCCTTTACATCTTTATATTATTAAGTATATAATATAATCTCATGAATGGCACCTGTCAAGTGGCATGCCCAAGAAGAAGGAGGGAAGGTGTAGCGTGAGCTGCATGCTTGCTGGTGATTCTACGTCTGAAATGACCCCCAGCTACTTCCGTTGAGCCCCTACCTCAGTATTTGCCAAACTTCACTAAGCAGAAAAGAATCACCTGGGGAATCTTGTTAAAAGTGTAGAGGTTCCCAGGCCCCACCCACAGAGATCCTGACTCATTACAGTTCGAGAGGAGCACAGAGTGGCCGTGTAAAGTCTTCATTCTCCTCCTGAGAAACACGCTACATCATAAACCACCTGAGGCAAGAACCACACCCATTCAAAACATAGAAAGGCCACCATGACACAGGGGGTTCCTCAAAGATTTTGGCACTGAGACAGTTCTTTCTCCTGGAATGGTCTGGGAACCAAGAAAGGAAGCTCACCAGAAAGAAAGGCAGACAGGGGGTTGAGGAAAAGCAAACACCAAAGATACTGCACTTTATAATAGAGACTGACTTGGAGACACCAACATTTCACAAACTTTCCTTTTTTTTTTTTTTTTGATTATCAGCTTCAAGAGATAACTCTTTTTTAATCTTGTCAAGATAAGTTTTAGGCTGATAGATTCATAATGATGCCTCCTTTTAAAATTTGAGAATATCTTGGACTCTCCAATCAATTGTAATGGCCCTTTTGGACCCATTATGTTTTTTTTTTACTGCTCATTTCTGGTATTAGAGCAGAGAGAGGAAGGTGAGTGTAACTACTCCATCAAAGAAGTCTAGCAGCTGATTTTATAGGATCTAGGGGAGCCCTGTAATGCCAACCTGTGTACCCCGAGACCTGTTATTGTCTGTGAAAATTATTCTGTTAATAGTCGCGATGGGGATGGTATAATGTTTATGTTGTCTTTCTCCTCCCCACCATTAATCCTATCCTTTATTTTCACTGTTTAAAAACTCTCAAATACATTTTTGCATGCATACACACTCATTTTAAAAAGAAACAAACAGAGGTGCCTGGGTGGCTCGTTTAGTTAAGCGTTCTGCTCAGGTCATGATCCTGGGGTCCTGGGATCAAGTCCTGCATCGGGCTCCCTGCTCAGTGGAGAGTCTTCTTCTCCCTCTCCCTTGGCCTCCTGCTCCCCCTGCTTGTGTGCTCTCTCTCTCTGTCAAATAAATAAAAATCTTAAAAAACAACCAACCAACCAACCAACCAAAAACAACCAACCAAACGGAAATGCGTGAGTCAAAAGAGAAGTTTCCACACCCAAAGGAGCCACGTTTCTAGTTTGGTGCATATCATTCCAGACCATTTTCTATGCATTAAAAAAAAATGTCCATTAGGGCCAGAAGGGGACTAGTGGTCCGCTTTACTCTCCAGAGCTATGGCCAAAACCATTCCACCTTCTTTCTCTCTCAAAGACCTAAATGACTTTGGAAGGTCTTGACAGCTCTCTCTACCCCTTGGCATAGCTCCATGCTGCCATCAACCAACTGCCTGCTTTTTGCACTTTATTCATTGAGGATTTAATCTTTCAGCTTACTGTCTTCCTCTCCATTTGACTCCTGTCCTTTCTTGGTAGTGGCAGCAAGTGCATCGGGCTCTTTCAGTACCCAGCTTGTCAGTAACTCGTCGCCCATCCCCACTATCTACTCCCTGCTTGCAGCTTTGACTTGGCAGCATGTTGCTGCTCCAAAAGCTGATTTCCAACCCCCTGTTCGTGGACCAGTGTCTCAGGTCCTCTCCCGCATCCTCTCTCGCACACCATTCTTCCTTTCCCTCTGTTGCTTCTGTCTTCTGCTTGAATACACTAAGCCCTTTCCCTCTGCCCAAGAGGGTCCTCTTACAGCTTCCCACTTAGCCGAATCATTCTCATCCTTCAGTATCTTAAAAATGTCACCTCTTCCAAGAAACTTTCCCTTCCCCAATCACTCTTTCATCCCCCACTTTATTCTTTCATGGAGCCCACCACAATCTGTAACCGTCTTGTTATGTATTTATTTAATTATTGTCTAGCACACCCACTAGAAGGTCACTTCACTGTGGAATCCCCAGCCTCTGTTCCAGAGCCCAACATATAGACATTGGTCAACACATTTGCTGAATGAATGAAAGAAAGGAGGTCGCAGGGCGCCTGGGTGGCTCAGTGGGTTAAAGCCTCTGCTTTTGGCTCAGGTCATGATCTCAGGGTCCTGGGATCGAGGCCCGCATTGGGCTCCCTGCTCAGCGGGGAGCCTGCTTCCCCCACTCTCTCTGCCTGCCTCTCTGCCTCCTTGTGATCTCTCTCTCCCTCTGTGAAATAAATAAATAAAAATCTTTAAAAAAAAAAAGAAAGGAGGTCACAGTCGATGTATTTGTGACTTTTTTGTTTTATACTACACATGTACAGTTTAGAAATCTTTCCATGTCAGAATATGTAGACCGGTCACTTTAAAAAAATGTGACAACGTTGTACATGGACCTTGTACTTGTATATACCATGTGTACTTAATTGTGTCTGTACCGTAGGACATGTGGCTTTCCGTTCTTTTGTTTTTTACTATTAAAAAGACTGAGGCAACAAGCTTTCTTCTACATGTATCTCTGTGCATACGTGCAAACATTTCTGGAGGTTGGATTACTTAAAGCAGAATTTCTAGGTCAGAGGCCAGGAGCATTTAAAATTGTCATAGGTATTGCCAAATTGTCTTCCAAAAAGAGCTTTGCCACCAACAGCATGTGAATTCCTACTTAGGCGCAACTTCACCAAAAATGTATTTGATCAACCTTGTAAATTTACCAATTTGATAAACAAAAATGTATCTTATTTAATTTGTATTTTTTAGTTAACAATGAAACTGAGGGGTTCCTGGGTGGCTCAGTCAGTTAAGTGTCTGACTTCGGTGCAGATCATGATCTCAGGGTTCTGGGATCGAGCCCCAAGTGGGGCTCTGTGCTCAGCGCAGAGCCGGCTTTTCCCTCTGTCCCTCCTCCAGCTCATGTTCTCTCTCTCTCTCTGTTGAGAACATACTCATCTTTTTAAAAAGATTTATTTATTTATTTATTCAACAGAGAGAGCGAGCCCAAGAAAGAGGAGCGGCAGGCAGAGGGAGAGGGAGAACCAGGCTTCCTGCTGGGCAGGGAACCCACTGCGGAGCTTGATCCCAGGACCCTGGGATCGTGACCTGAACTGAAGGCAGATGCTCAACTCACTGAGCTTCCCAGGCACCCCTAAATAAGTAAAATCTTAAAAAAAAAAAACTCGAAAAATGAAACTGAGAGTTTTCATTTACAGACCACTTGTTTTTTTTTTAATATGAATGACCTATAATTATCCTTTGCCCATTTTTCTATCAAGAAGTTTGGTTTTTCATTTATTGATTTATAGAATCTCTTTATGTGTTATGGATAATAATCCTTTCTCTCTTTTTTTAAAGTTTTATTTATTTATATGAGAGAGGGAGAGTGAGCACGAGCAGGAGGGGCAGAGAATCTCAAGCGGACTCCGCACTGCGTCCGGAGCCATCCATAGGGTTCCATCTCACAGCTCTGAGATCAGGACCTGAGCTGCAACCAAGGGCCAGATGCTTAACTGACCGCACCACCCAGGTTCCCCAGATAATAACCCTTTCTCTACCTAACTTTCATATATGTTCTCCTTGTCTGTTATTCATCTGCTATCTGTGACCCTCTGAGAAGACTGGCAATACATAATTAAGGCTTTCTTCCCCTTCTTGTACCAATTTAGATGATTTTCTCCCACGCTAGTCATCTTCCTCAAGTATCTGGTAATGTTTGGATTTTTTTGTTTGTTTGTTTGTTTATATTTTAGATGATGGTTTAGATCGAGGAAACATTCTTTGTACACCTGGCAGCCAATGCATGTTCTGACAAGATGAGTTCTCGCTCCCGTGACTGTGAGACGGACCTGAGAGGTAGTGTGTGCAGCTGGGTGGCCTTTCCTTCCCAATGTCTTTCAGATATGGAGCTCCCTGCTCCTCACAGCAACAGAGATTACCTGCGCCGTTGCCCAAGAAGTCGTGGGTCCAGTCCCCCTGCAGGGAGTTTTATGCAGGGAACCTTCCTTTTTATAACCAGGTCCTAACAGGTTTTCCTGAGGGTGTTATTCCAGAGTCAGCCTCTGACAAACAAAGCCAAGTTTTCCTGCCTTTTAACACATTGTGAAGTTGACTACCCACAGCTCAGTCCTTTCTCCAGCTCTTCCTGCCTCTTTTCTTGGGGGGTTTTCCATGACGCTTCTGGGAAATTTCACTTTTGGGGAAGACGCTTCCTTTGGGTCCTATAGGTCTGAGTCCAGTTTTGTGAAATGTTGCTGTTCCTCTCACTTTAAAATTCCTTACTGCTCTCATGTCTTGGTGGCACCCCATCTAGCTCCCAGTGCTGCACGGGCTCATGTGATTGCTATAATTCCTCTGCCACTTCAGTGGGGCTTAGGTAGGGAAGAGATAGAAACACATGCTGAGTCAGCCATCATGAACCAAAAGCCCCTAGAAGATGTTGAACTTCGCAAATGAACTATTTTTACTTCAAGTAGAATAGAGAACATTTAAAAGTACAGTGACGGCAGTTGGCTCCGTAGCTCAGAGCTTAGAGCTCTGGTCTTGTAAAAGTACAATTATGGAGAACAATAACCACAGTGACGTTTTTCTAAGCTAAAAAAAAAAATCTAGCTTCAGAATTAAAATGAAATTACTTAGTGGGGATTCTTTTTGGTACATTTCCAAAACAGATGGCCCACCCAAACCCTTCTGTACATATAGTCTTCCCTGCCTCACCCCACACAGGCTCGGGTTTGAAAGTCCCTGGAGGTAAAGACATTGATGTTACCTCGATTAAAAACTGCACCCCACAAATCGACAAGGGATTCCTGAGGTGTGACCTCCCTGAGGAGTAGAGTGGCTAATATAGAAGCAGAAGGC
Source organism: Ailurus styani (assembly GCA_002007465.1). Lineage (NCBI taxonomy): Eukaryota > Metazoa > Chordata > Mammalia > Carnivora > Ailuridae > Ailurus > Ailurus styani. Next base: position 1,538,667 of record LNAC01000262.1, on the reverse strand, counting down.
AAACACCTCTGTAGGGACTTCTAGCAGATTCTTGGCTCCATGAGAGGCAGGGACTCAATCAGATTCCTTTCTACATGCACAGAAGCTGCTGAGTGCCTGGCACCGAATAGATACACGGAACAGCTCTCAAACAGGGCAGTTTAATTTATGGCCAAGTTGTAGATTTATGAGCAAAATAAATGTTATTTTAAGCCACTATGTCTTATGGTCATTTTTATGCAGTAATAGATAACTAGCACAGACGTCCTGAGCTTCTATTAGCTTCACAGTCACCCGGTAAAAAGCAAATCTCACGGGGAGAAAGACAGGGAGGGGAGAGATTCCTGGCTCCCGAGGGAGGAATGTGGGGCTGAGCAGAAGGCAGGAACTGCTGGACTGGGCCGTCTGGGGCTGTGGCAGCCAGCTGGGGGCACGAGGGTGGTAGGTGCAGGGGAAAGACTGACGATGGGGAGCCCACTGTCAGCTCTTAGACCCAAAGAAGCAGTGTTCACGTGCCCTGCATAGAGACATTCTGCTCAGTCCTTTGTAACAAAATAGCCAGTATCTATTAAGCTTTTTTTTATGTGCTAGCTACTTGATAGGCCTCTGCATCCATGATCTCTAATCCTTCCAGCCACTCTAGTAGTAGGAGTTATTTTATTTCTTTTATTCCAATTATGGGGAAATTGAGACTGGGAGAGCTTTAAGCCAGCTACCAGAGATCCTGGAATTTGGAAGTGGCAGAGCCAGGATTCAAGTAGGATTCTCTTTCATAATGACACTTCTAGAGCTCCTGGGTGGCTCAGTCAGTTGAGCGTCTGCCTTCAGCTCAGGTCATGGTCCCAGGGTCCTGGGATCAAGTTCTGCACCAGGCTCCCTGCTTGGTGGGGAGTCTGCTTCTCTCTGTCCCTCCCCACCCCGCTCGTGCTCTCTCTCTCTTGCAAAAATAAAACCTTTTTAAAAAATGAAACCTTTATTCATTGCTGATGACTTTGACAAGTTACCAAATAGCTCTTGGCCTCAGTTTCCTTATTTGTAAAAGGGGAATAGTAATGGTTCTCATTTTGGAGAGAGGACGGAATAAAATAAGATGTGTTAGACCTAAGCTGTCTGTTATGACAGCCATTACCATATATGACTATAGAGTGAAATGTGGCTGGTCCAAATTGAGATATGCTAAGTGTAAAACACATACCAGGTTTCATAGAGTTCATATAAAAAAAGATTGCAAACAATCTCATTAGCTTTTTATATTGATTACATGTTGAAATGATCATGTGGTTTAAAAATGTTATTAAAATGAAGCTTACCTGTTCCTTTTTACTTTTTAAAATAGGACTGCTAAAAAATGTATTATTACGTATGTGGTTTGGATTATATTTCTACTGGACAGCTCTGAGTTGAACCCTTAGCATGAGAACATTAAGAGGTGGCCGTATTGCTGAGACGGCTCAGTTTAGCGTGTCCCTTATCAGCATGTCCCGCATTTGCCACTCTACCATTTTTTTCTCTTCCTTGGGTTGCCTCCTTTTTGCATATGACCTCAGTTATTTTTTTAAGATTTATTTATTTATTAAGGAGAGAGAGAGAGAGTGGAGGGGGAGGTGCAGAGGGAAAGGGAAAGAGAATCCCAAGCAGACGCCAAGCTGAGTGTGGAGCCCAATGTGGGGGCTCGATCCCTCGAAACTGAGACCACAACCCAAGCCTAAACCAAGAGTCAGATGCTTAACCAACTGAGTCACCCAAGGTGCCCCTCTATATGACCTCATCTGATCCACACAATAGCCATTCTGCAATTGATGATTGTCAAAAAAATCTTTTTTCCCATATTTGCTGATATTCTTTCTCCTACTCATTCTCCCTGCAGTTAGTGGTGAAAGCATTCTGTGAAAAGGGCACAAGGGCTTTTCTACAAGAGCAGTAAGGAGGGGTGCCCGGCTGGCTCAGTCGGTAGAGCATGTGATCCTTGACTTGGGGGTTGTGAGTTTGAGTCCCGCACTGGGGGTAGAATTTATAAAATACAATACAGTACAATAGCAGTAAGGAAAGGAAAGCTGGGAAGACAGCTCTAGGCTCTAGAGGCAGGGAGCTGGAGAGGACGGTGCTAGTGCCAGAAGGAAAGAAGAAAGAAAAGTGTCTAATTGCTGGGACCTGAGGACAAGGTAAAGGAGAGATGGCCTTTTTGCAAGAGGAAGGCCTGGGTACCTTTCGGCTAATCGTAATCCTGAAGAGGGTCTGTATCAGGACCTTTCAGGCAGCAAGCTGGCCTCTGAGTGGAGGGCTAGAGCTACACACAGACCTGAGTCCTTCCTGCAAATCCAGATGAGCGGCTGTGAAAAGCAGATGAAGCTAACTCCGGGTCTCATCAGGCTCAAGGCTGCCATAAGATTTCAGGTAATGACCCGTGGGTTCACCATGAGGGCTGCAGTAGATTTTAACATAAAGCAGAGATTTTTTCATAAAATTGTTCTTTTCACAAGCTGAGACTGTAATGTTCAGAAAACTATGAATACCATTATTACTCCTAATTCTCAGTGTTACGAAATTGGATTCTTTTTGTTATGTGATAATAGCGGATGCTGCTTGGTTTATATGTTCAAGATACTGATTCTAATTCCCTGTCACTAGGAGAACAAAGTGGACTTTTCTGGAATGAATCATGCTTTACAGAAAGGAATCACATGCTTTCCTTGGGAAATTTGCAACCTCACACTCTGTCCCAGAGAGACAAAGGATAATGATTTCATGTTGTCTGGCTACTTACTCCCTAGTGGTTCTGAAACATGGGTTTTCCTTTGAAAGGAAAGATGCCTTGTCCTTTCTAAAGGACATCACACAGCTCTCTGTGGCACGGTTCAGCCCTGGCATCCACCACAAAGACATTTGTGTGTCCTTTGGGGCTTTGTGCCAGGCATGCAGACTGCCCAAACTTTCTGCCCATCTGCCACATAGAGGGCAAAGCCCCGGCTTCTGCCAGCCCAAGGCAACAGGAACACTGTTCAAGAACAAAGACAGCCATTGCTCCTGTCTCAAGCAGCCCATGCAATGCCTAGGTATGAGCCTCAGGTCACCCCACGCCCTCTGGCTGCCCCACGCCCTCTGGCATTTAGGTACGGAGGAGTGAGGTTAAAACAAGGTGTGGTCTGACAGGCATCACGTGGGGCTGATGAGGAATATCTTCTTTGCTGGGGTAACCTTGGTGGTGGTGGCAAATTTTGTGGGCTGAGCAGTGGGGCCTTTTTAACAGTGCCTGAGAAACCTACCTCCTCCCTGCACCTCTTTGATCCCCGCTAGCCCAAAGTTGAGGATCCCTGTGGGTACCCCCAAATTGGGGAAGCCATTCATCCAGAAGTTATGAGACTTGGCTCTGGAGAGACTTGCTGTTCTAATCTTGGCTCTGTTAGTTACTGGGGCAAGTTGCTCTTCTTTCTGCCCCCACAGAAGCCTACCCTAAGGGAAAGAGTCAGGGTAGTTAGTGATTTGAGAGGTACAGGGACGGGCCCGAAAAAGGGGATGGCAGGCAGCTATTTACTCCAATCAGGCTGCTGTAACGGAATACCATTCACTGGGTGGCTTCTACACAACAGAAACTTATTTTTCACAGTTCTGGAGGCAGAGAAGTCCAAGATCAAGGTGCCTGAAGATTCAGTATCTGGTGAGAGCCTGCCCTTGGCTCACAGGTGGCTGGCCATCTTCTCGTTGTGTCCTCACATGGCAGAAGGGATGAAGAAACTCTTTGAGACACCTTTTTTTTTTTTAAATTGAGGTGTAATTGGTATATAGCATTGCATTAGTTTTAGATGTATATATTAATATGTATATATCGGGAAAGATGATCACAATAAGTTTAGTTAACATCCATCACCACACATAATAATAGTTTTTTTGTTCTGGTGAGAACTTTTAAGTCTATTCTCGTAGCAACTCTCCAATACACAACACAGTATTGTTAAGTATGCCGTTAACCATGCTGTACACTATATCCCTAGGACTTATTTATCTTATAACTGGACATTTGTATGTAAGTCCTCTTTTATGAGGACACTCATGCCAAAGGGTTTCACCTTCATGACCTAATGCCTCCCAAAGGTCCCACCTCCAAATATCATCACACTGGGGATGAGGTTTCAACATATACATTTCAGGAATGGGGACACAAAACTTTAGTCTATGGAAGCAGCCAATAATGGTGCATTTTTTAAAAAAGATTTTATTTATTCATTTGAGACAGAGAAAGAGAGAGAGAGAGAGGGCACACACAAGAGTGTGTGTGTGGGGGAGGGCAGAAGGAGAGGGAGAAGCAGACTCCCTGCCAAGCAGGGCTCCATCCCAGGACCTGAGATCAGGACCTGAGCTGAAGGCAGACATTTAACAGACTGAGCCAGTCAGGCACCCCAATAAAGGTACATTATTAAGCTACCAATATTAAGTGGGCAACTAAAGTGCCAACCTGCAGAGTAACTCCAGAAAGCAGCATAGAAGGATGCCTGGGTGGCTCCGTTGGTTAAGTATCTGCCTTCACTTCAGGTCATGATCTGAGGATCCTGGGATTGAGCCCCATGTCAGGCTCCCTGCTCAACAGGGAGCCTGCTTTTCCCTCTCCCTCTGCGGCTCCCCGTGCTTGTGTTCTCTCCCTTTCTGACAAGTAAATAAAATCTTTAAAAAAAGAAAGAAAGAAAGAAAAAGAGCTCACAATCATCCTAGCCAGGAGGTGAGGGAGCTGGGGTACTTATATCCATACATGTCAGTCACATGTGAAGAGCCTCCCAAGAGGCAGTCAACTCTCAGGCATTTCTGGCTTGTCATGTTCATGGGCAAAGTGGATTTTCACAGCCCAAAGGCTCAGGTTCACAAAGATACAAAGATACAGGGGCTGGCCTTTGGGAGTCAGTCTGGGGTACACCAAAATGTTCAGGGGATCTGGACAGAGCAATGGCAGCATTTGCTATACCCTCTAAGAATCATGTTATATTTTGAAAGGTGAGTATTGGGGTACCTGGGTGGTTCAGTCGTTAAGCATCTGCCTTTGGCTCAGGTTGTGATCCCAAGGTCCTGAGATCAAGCCCCACATCAGGCTCCCTGCTCAGCGGGAAGCCTGCTGCTCCCTCTCCTACTTCCCCTGCTTGTGTTCCCTCTCTCGCTGTGTCTCTCTCTGTCAAATAAGTAAATAAATTCTTAAAAAAAAAAAAAAAAAAGAGGGCGCCTGGGTGGCTCAGTGGGTTAAAGCCTCTGCTTTCGGCCCAGGTCATGATCTCAGGGTCCTGGGATCGAGGCCCGCATCGGGCTCTCTGCTTGGCAGGGAGCCTGCTTCCCCCTCTCTCTCTCTGCCTGCCTCTCTGCCTCCTTGTGATCTCTCTCCCGCTGTGAAATAAATAAATAAAATCTTAAAAAAAAAAAAAAAGAAAGGTGAGTGTAATCATAGCTTTTATCTTGAAAGGATGGATGAAATCAAATATAAATTACATTACATACATAAAAATCGCATTACATATAAATTTCACTGTATAGAAAGGAACACAACATGCCTTAAAATTTCATATACACAATTATTTATATATAATTATTTTTGCATGGGATTTATGAATAATTTTTTTCTTTTATTGTGCTATATTCTACCTTTTCTATGGTGAACATGTAAATAGTACATAGTACTTACATAGTACAAAATAATAACTTTTTAAAACTACATCATGGCCGGCAGACCTAGAAATGTAACCAGGTATAAACTTTTTTGTTTTGTTTTGTTTTAATTTGGAAAGCGATGACTTAAAACATCTCTTGACTCCCCTTCTTAGGCTTCCTACTCATGTGTTTTTGTCAGGTGCCTGGTGGCCTCGTCTTTCCTAGAAAGAGGCACTGAAAACATGACGGGATCAGTGCACTTATTCTAAGCTACTGTGAAATTATTAGAAACTGAGCCTGCATTCTGTTGGGCGATTAAAAAAACTTTTTTTTGCAGTAAAATAGGTAATTTTAATAGTAAAATCCATCTGAAATTATGAAAATCAAGCAAATCATGGAATGGAAACTATCTTTTCAAATATCTGAGCCATAAACATGTGTTCTTTAACTGTATGTTATATTTTATCATTTTTCTAGCACTCAAAATTAGTAAAGTGACAGAGTGTGAGAAATACTTGGAAGCTGCGCAAGAAATATTTTTGTCGGTATGCCTTTTTTCTCTCTCTTTTTGACAATTCATGATGGGGACAATAAAGATTAGTCACATACGGGAAAGTGACTAGGTGAAGCTAAGTACATTCACAGTCATACAGCACAGCTTAACCATGCTTCCAGCATGAGTACTTACTTGTCAGTATTCTCTCAGGTCCTTTTAATTCTAGTTTTATCCCGACAATCCAAAGAATCAGTCCATTAAAGATATTCAACTAAAAGAAAAAGCAATTATCATTTGAAAAGCACAAAATATTGAAACAGGTTTTATAACAAAAATCTATGCATTAGCCTGTATATTATTTCAGTTCTCTGCAGTTGAACATTTAAGATTCATTAGCTCCACTGTTTGCAAGACAGTTTAACAACTGCTTGGTTTCTGTGGCCAAAATGATTATATTCTATCCTCGATTCTCATATAGCTCTCTCTTGTGCTCAGCTTACAAAATTGATAAAAGAAGTAGTTAATATAATGGACAGAATCAGTACTCCAGAATTTGGGGAACTTGGAACCTGTCACCCCAAAAAAGCAATGAGTTCTTTGGGTAGGAAATATCATAAATTATATATATATATAGTTTTTTATCTTCCCTGGACTAAGTAGAGATGGAATGAATGAGTGAGTGACAAAAATAGCAGCTGGGATAAAAAAAATGATTTTATGAATTAGTTTTGTTAGACCTTTAAAACACCATATGTTACTATTAAATACAAAAAAAAATGGTAGTTTTACAGTGGAGAAACCTGGCAGACACTACCTGAACCAAGTGATTAAAGTGGACATCATTGGTAATGGGACAAATTGATGTGATGCATCGAGAAGGACAGCATCACTGTGGGCTATTCCTGCCAGAAATGCATAACCTGAATCACGAGGAAACATCAGACAGACCCAAACTGAGAGACAGTCTACAAAACAGCAGGCCTACACTCTTCAAAAATGGCAATGTCAGGAAAGACCATAAAGAAAAAAGAGAAAAAGAAAAAGAAATTTAAAGGCTGAAAGAGTTCCAGATTAAAGGAGAATAAAGAGACTTGACAACTAAATGCATTGTACAATCCTAGATCCTGAATTGAGAGGAAAATTGCGATGAATGACTTTGTTGGGAAATTGACAAAAATTGAATGTGGACTGTAGCTCAGATAATAGTATTGCATTAATGTTAAATTTCCTCAATTTGATAATTTTACCAGAGTTATGTAAGATGTCTTTGTTCTTAGGGGATACATGCTGAAATATTTTGTTGGCATAAATGGTTCAGAAAAAGAAAATACATATATATATTCCCATAAGCCTTAGTGCAGTTTTTAAAAATTGAGGTGAAATTCACATAACATGAAATTAACCATTTAAAAGTGTACAATTCAGGGGCATTTAAAACATTCACAGTATTATGCAACCATTACCCAGTTCCAAAACGTTTCACTAGCCCAAAAGAAAATCTTATACCCATTTTTCTTTTTTACTTTTCCTTTTTAATGTAAGTTCTATGCCCAGTGTGGGGCTTGAACTCACAACCGCGAGATCAAGAGGCTCATGCCCTACCAACTGAGCCAGCCAGGCGTACTAAAAACCTCATACCCATTAAACCGTTACTTCCCATTTTCATCCTTCCCATGAGTCCCTGGCAAACACCACTTTAATTTCTGTATCTACAGATTTACCTCTTTTGGATATTTCGTATAAATGGGATCAGATATTATGTGGCCTTTTATGTCTGGCTTCTTTTACTTATCACAGTATTTTTGAGGTTCATCCACACCGTAGAATGTATCAGAACTTCATTTCGGGGTGCCTGGGTGGCTTAATCAGTTAAGCATCTGCCTTCAGCTCACATCATGATTCCAGGGTCCTGGGAGTCCTGGGATTGAGCCCCACACCAGCTCCTTGCTCAGCAGGGAGACTGCGTCTCCCTCTCCTTCTGCCCCGCCCTGCCACTCATGCCCTCTCTCCCTCTCTCTCTCTAGCTCTCTCTCTCAAATAAATAGATAAAATCTTAAGAAAAAAAAGAACTTCATTTCTTTTTATGGTTGAATAATATTCCATTATATATATATATTACATTTTGCTTATCCATATATCCATCAATGGGTATTTGGGTTGTTTTCCCCTTTGGGCTATTATGAAGTTTTCAGTTCTTCTGGGCATAAACCTAGGAGTGGAATTGCTAGTTCATATGATAAAGTCATGTTTAACTTTCTAAGAAACTGCCAAATTGTTTTTCAAAGCATCTATATCATTTTATTATTTGTACTGTTCTTTGAAATTATTTTAAAATAAAAAGTTAAAAAAAGAGTGTGTACCAGGTGGAAGGGAAAGGAAACATAAAATCACAGAAGGGGGAGAGTGGTGACAGATTCATCCAACAGGGCGGACCCACCGTGGATGGAGACCGTTCAAGCGCCAGGCAGGAGAGATGCCAGAGTGGAAATTTTTCTAAGGGATGACACAGCTTGAAAGTGCTACCAAAGCTCTTCCATGACCAGAAACCCAGCCCCAGGCAGGTGGAGAAAACCACAGTGTGCCCGGACTTTCTCTTCTCCTTTGGGGCATCATTAGCAGCTCTGTGTAGGCACAACTGCTCTGAAGGCATGAGTGAGCATGCTTTTAGAACTTAGATTTTCTAAATGGGCATCCATGGGAAACTGCAGTTTCCCTTACAGAAGCCAGCCTGACTGCCATGTGACCAGGACCCTCATATGTAAAACGAGGCTAATGCTCATCTCATATGGTTGTTCTGATAGTGAAAGAACACAAATGTGGCAAAAGCCTAGCAAAGACAGTACAGCACGGACAGACCTTGAGGACTACAATTAAGGCCTCTAAATTCAGTCCCCAATAGCCTTGTTAATGACTCCTGCTGCTCAGAGCGTGGTTCCCCAATCAGCCACATGGGGAACCGCTGGGCACTTGTGAGAAATGCAGACTCTCAGGCCCCACTAGCTGGCTGGACCAGAGTCTGCATTTCAACAAGATCCCCAGGTGTTTGGCATGCCCATCAAGGTTGAAGAAGAGCTGCTCTAACGCTCTGTTCCCTAAACTTTTCTAATTTTAACAACCATCTGGGACTGGTTATTAGAGAACCCACTTTCCCATGTCTTCCCACAGTAGAGCTGAATTCAGTGACTCTCAGGTGAGGCCCTGGAATGTGAATTTTTAACAAGCCTGCTGGTGAGTCTTTTGGTCAGGTAATTTTAGTAAGCAATACTTTAATGCATATTTTTGTTTTTTTGTAAGATTTTATTTATTATTTATTCATTCATTTATTCATTCATTCATTCTTTCATTCATTTAAGAGAGAGAGGGAGCGTGATCAGGGGCAGGGGCAGGGGCAGAGGGAGAAGAAGGCTTCCCTGCTGAGCAAGGAGCCCCATGTAGGGCTCCATCCCAGAACCCCGGGATCATGACCTGAGCCGAAAAAAAGAGTCAGATGATACTGACTGAGCCACCCAGGTGCCCCTAAATGCATAGTTTTGAAGACCGAGAGGGAAATGGATCTGCTGGAGAGAGAGAGAGAGAAATTGTAAACACCTTTTAGGAGGATTGGGTATTATTAGCTCAAGGATCTCTGAAATGCCCTGGGGTTTCAGGAGGGACTCTCAGCCTTAGGATCTGACACTTCCCTCCCACTGCGGACAGAGTTTTGCTGAGACTCTGCTCTCCACTGAACACAGTGTTCTTCCCCCTTAATCCTAATACTGGGGAGGACCATACTAATCTCTGTTGTTCCAGAAAAGGAACGGGCTCTGAGAAAATAAGTAGTGGCCCACGGTCCCTCAGCCAGTAAGTAGTATGAGGACCTGAATTAGACCAGTTTCCTTCTGCCTGCCATGACGCCATGCAGCCTGGACCCATCACGTATACCCTATCCAATGTGGCAGCCTGAACCCCGCCAGGACCCCTCCCACCTGGCTTCCTTCCACCTTCCTGTCTCTTCTGTCTGGGCCACCGTGGGCGTGGAAGCAGAGAACACTTCTATTCTGGGCTGGAGGGCTTGATCTGGCTCCCTGTCCTGGTTATCTCACTTTCCTAAACCTGAGTTTCCCTAACTATAAAGTGGCAATGATTTTAAGGCAGTGTGAAAGGAAAGGGTATCCTTTGAGGATGAAAGAAAAAAACTGAGGATTAAGTATAAAACATTAGAGTTCCTGGCACATAGTATATGCTCAATTAATAGTCACTATTTCTGTCATTATTGTAGGGGAGGCAATAAACGAAATTTAGAGATGAAAACGAAACAGCTGCTAGCTTATGGTACCTACTTGTTTATAGAGTAGGAGTAATTCCTCAAAGACAAACTTGCCTGTAATTTTGATATGTCTGTTGTCAGGCAACTTTGGCTTGCAAGATGTATTTGTTTCCTGGAGCTTCTGTTTCAAATGGCCACAAACCGGGCGGCTTAAAACAAAAGAAATTAATTGTCTCACAGTTCTAGAAGCTGGGAGTCCAAAAGTGAAACGTTGGCAGGCCTGTGCCCCCTCCAGAGGCTCTGGGGGACCATCCTTCCTTGCCTCTTCCAGCTTCCGGTGGTTCTTGGCGTTCTTCGACTTGTGACAGTGTAACAGATCTCTGCCTCCCTCCTTCCCGGGTCTCTCTGAGCCTTCTCCTTTTCTGTTTCTTAAAAGAATGCTGGTTATTAGATTTAGGGTCCCCCTAGATAATCTAAGACAGTATCATCTCAAGATCCTTAACTACATCTTCAAAGACCCTCTTCTAACTAAGGTCCCATTCAAAGGTTCCAGGGGTTAAGATGTGCACATGTCTTTTTCTGGAGCCACAGTTCAGCCCACTACACAAGGCCTGGACCGTCTCTCATTTCTTCTGCCCAGGAGAAAAGCAGTTTGTGTTAAGGAGACACGTGGACAGGACATGGAACCAGAGAACAGGTCAGCTCTGTCGTTCTTCCCCAAACGGCTCCTGCTTCTCATGGTTTCCCTTCTCCCAACTTCATGACCCTCATGATCCCACTACAATGGCCCAGGTCCTTCCAGGTTTCCCAATTCGAATTTCCAAGTAATGCGAGGTTGTTGCTCAGGCTGGGCCAGCCTGATCTCAGGGGAGGTGTCTCTCTCTGGGTCTGTCACTCGAGGTCTTGAGGCGGTCAGGGAAGGGGAAGGAACATTCTCCCGGGCCTACTCCTTCAGGCCTCTCCAGTGGATCTAGTGGAGAACAGCTTCTCTTGGAAGGACGATATTTGAGCAGACATCCCTTGCACGGGCCTTTGGAAGAGAATGTGGTGAAAGCCCAGGTTCCACATTCTCCCTGAGACTGTGCTCCCTTTATGGAAGTGCTGTACTCCTTTTTATAAGGCAGTCACATTTCTAGGGAGACATACAACAGCACCCGGGCTTGTGTTACAAGGGAGGCTCTGGTAACAGTATAATCACAACAGCAGCCCCGTTCACTGAGCACCACCGTCATTTTTCACCAACTCTTTGTAATGGTGCTACGAAGCAGTGCTCCGCTCTGCCATCATCCCGTGGAGGAGGAAATCAAGGCTTGCAGCAGCTAAATTACTCACCCAAGGTCACCTGGCTCCTAAGAACAGCGGCAGAATGAGTCCAGAGCCTTCTCCACTACAATTTCTCTGTAATGGCTGTTTTCAGTAATGCCACCCATTAGTCATCCCTCTGGAAATCAGGTTGGAATTAACGTAAAGCCAAGGGCACCCTATTAGAAAAGAGAGCAACTCTGATTTAGAATGATAATAAACGTACGGGAGGAGAGACAGATGTGTGAAAAAATAAGTGCTGGGTATGTTACCCGCTCCAGCAAAGGTATTTAAAATCTCATATTCATTCAGTCAATCACTTTTTCTCTCTTCTGCCGATATCACTGAGGGTTTGTTGCCTATACGCTGCATGAAGGACATTTTTAATGTTACTTATCTTTCCCAACTAAGGGATTAACTGGGGGGGGCGGGGGGCTCCAGCAGAGAGTGGAAAGGGCCCTCAGGGAGCTAGGAGATCCCTATAAACACTGGGAGATGCAACTACGCAGCTTCCGGGCCAGGAATGGGAAGGAGAGTGCCTGCGCCAGGGGAGCAGAGAGCCACCCAACTCCTCTTCCTCAGCAGATGGGAAAATGACTGGGGCCGAAGGGGCTGGTTGGAGTTTTCACAGAGGAATCTGCCTGCTCTTCACTCCCATTTCCCAGGTTTGGCTCAACACCGTGACTCATGGAACCCGGGACTCTCAGGAGAGGGCTTCTGTGGGAGCCTTCTCTTTCCCCAGTTCACCACACATACTCTTGATTTTTAAGGAAAACTTAATTTTGAAAGTAATGCGGTAGGAGCACCTGGGTGGCTCAGTTGCCTGAGTGTGGGACTCTTGGTTTCTGCTCAGGTCATGATCTCAGGGTCCTGAGATTGAGCTCAACTTTGGGCTCCCTCAAGGGAAGTCTGCTTGGGATTCTCTCCCTCTCCCTTTGCCCCTCACCCTCCACACACGTGCTCTTCTCGCTCTCAAATATGTAAATAAAATTTTAATAAGGAAGTAATGAGGTGATCTTTAAATGAACTGTATTTCCAGCGGGGATCCCTGGCCCCCAAGCCTAGGGCCACCCAACCTGGCTTCTATATCATTACCCTCTTTGGGTCTGCGCTATTTTTTCCTTCACTTTTTTTTTTTTTTTTTGCATGGTTCAAATGCACCTTTGCGGTAGGAGATTTGAACTCTAGCCGCCCAACTCAGGGACGTCATTAGGACCTCCCTGGGCCCGCTGGGCTCTGTTGGCTGGGTGTGCTAAAAATAACTGGGTAGGTTAAAAAAAAAAAACAAAAACGTTGAAGCAGATTTAGGGGCTCTTGTGGAAAATGAAACACAGAAGCTGGGCCCTGGGTGGTTCTATTTAAAGACGATCACCATCTCATCCCTTCCTGTGGATTTCCATGTGAAGACTATTCCCCCAGTGAGCCGGCTGAGGGCGGGGGTGGGGTCTGATCTGCATTAGGACTCACTCCTCCCACGACCCTCTGCACCGCAGCTGCCCTGAGAGAAAGAAGCGCGAGGGTCTGACCCGCAGCTCAGTTCTTTGGTTACACGATTGTCCTTTTGAATTGAGGAAAGTGAAAATAAAGTTTTCAAGGCCAATTTCACAATTTTATCTTCTGTGAAAAGCAAAATCAACGAGGCTATGAAAACTTACAAGCAGTTAAAACACTTTTATGTGGTCCTCCCCTTAGAGAGGGAGAGAGGAAATCAGACTGCTTTGTTCAAAGCAATAGCCAACATAAGCCTTTTCTTCTTTCTTTTTTTCTTTCTTTCCTTTTTTTTAAACACATCTGGTCTCAATCTTTATACACCAGTGGACAAAAGCAATTAGACAGCTCTGCTTTCCACGTCATAATAATGAAAGTCATATATTTTCCATGGCTGTCTCATTTGGTTACCCAGCTCTGTAGAAAGAGCTTAAGTGGAATTTAAAATGCAGGTCCTTGCTTGACAGTACTCTTAGTGACCTGAGGGATAACTGCTTCTGTGTCTTCCAGAACCAGAGAAGAGAAAGGGTAGGTATTACAGGTGTGTGTAAATAGGTCCCCCCCCCCCCAATGCCATCTTTCTAACAAGCCCTAGGGGATGGGCTCAGGCTATCAGAATGGGTTCAGATGTAGCAAGTTCTCTTGACCAATCTGGTAGAGGAAGCTAGAGGCGCTTTCACAGAAGATGAAGCTTTGATTCTTTTGGTCATGAGGGCCAAAACTCAACACAACCCACTTAAGCAAAAAGAACTGGTTCCTGTAACAGGGAAATTTAGGGGCTTGAATCTAATCACAAACTGATTCTCAGGCTTCAAATGATGCCACCTCTTGTCCTCTCCTTGTCCCCTCTCCCAAGATTGGCAACAGCAGGGGAAGGGTTGCCTCAGTGCTCACAGTCGCGGCAATCATGTTGAAGTTAATCCTCATGGAGTCAGGTGCTCATCCTTAAACTGATCACAGGCTTGAATCACTGGTCCACTCCCAGAGATGTGAGTGGGGCAGCTCCATGGAACAGGGGATTGAGATTGGGTCAGGATTGGTTCCCCCAAAGAAAATTGTGTTTTAGCTTCAGAAGAAGGGGGAATGGATGCAGAATGACATAGCTAGCCCATATGGGACCTGTGTGACTTGGAGATAGGCACCTCCTCCAGGCTGATGCAGCCTTGTGCGCCCACCCCTGGGGGGTGGGGGTGGGGAGCATGGCACCTACCTTCCAGCTTCTGTGGGGCAGAAGCAGCCTCACACCCAGGACACACGGTGGAGTGAGTAGAGCTAAAGTTGGATCCTAGCCCTCTCTCCCCCTTGGCAGGATGCTGTTATGTAGTGTGATATCTGAACAACCGTAACTAGTGGCACTGAGGGTGGGCAAAACCTGCAGATGTCCTGGGCATCTGCCGCAAAGACATCCGTCACCCCACGTTTTCTTGCCTGACGGGCTTAAGCTGTGGCTTCTGCATAAGGCATATATATTAGCTATTTTCCAAGTGAGTGGTTGTTGAAATTGGGTGTGTGTGTTAACTCATGGAGGATGTGCTGTAGTGGAAGCGTCCAGACGTGGTTTGATTGTCAGCTCCGTCCTTCACCACCTGGGCATACTTGCTCTGGTCCCGATGTTTTTTTTAGGTCTCACTTCCTCATTTGTAGGAAAGAGGACCCTCCCCAGTGCCGTTCCCTCCCATGAAAAGTCTAGACTGGGAAGAGCGAGATCCAGTGTCTCCAGGCTCTTTGCCTTTCTCCCAGTCTTCGTCGGCCTCTGTCAACCAATATGCTTCTTCCTTCCAACTCTGGGACCCTCCGCTCAGCAGGTCTCCTCAGCTGCGAGAAATTGGTGGTTTTACTGCCTCAGTCAGATCCGACGTTCCAGGGCATGTTTAGCTTGTAATTTCCCTCCCCTACGGCATTGGTGACACACAAACCCCTTCTATGCCTGTTAGGCAAATTAGCACCCACTCACTGACCTGAGCCCCAGCAGAAGCTGGCTGGAGACAAGCACAGGGGGTCTGGAAGAATGAAATGCTAAGCACAGCGGTAGGACTGCTATCCCATGGAGTGGGGCAATCCCGGCTTGAGGGACGACCATTAACAGGGATGCCTGCAAGGAAGGGACCCTGTGTTGTAATCCTACTTCCTACCGCCTGCCCCAGGGAGCCCTGGGGGTGCTGAGAACAGAGGAGCCCCGTGGATGGATTCTTACTCCTTGTATAGATGGGGATTTAACAGGCCTATTTGCATTTGCCAACAGCAAATTCTAGTGCCCAGCACAGAACCCCGCGTGTACCTTGACTCCTCTGTTATCTAACAGAAACCAAACTTCCTTTTGGGTCCTTGGGCCTGGTCCCACCCACCTAAGCCTGGGAAAGCTAGGGCAGAGTGACCAAGGTTAGCCTCTGCCACAGCTGCTGGGGGAGGGTTTGGCAACCTTATGAAACGTCCTTTGGGATGAGCTGGTCTGCTTCTATTTTACCACTCAGAGGCACCTTGGTCTTCCAAGGCACATAGTTTAGACTCAGCGGACTGAGCGGGGTTAGGCAATGCCCATGGGTGCCACTGGGTGCCAGTAGTGAAGTATTTTGGGGTCCAGACAACCAGTCACGCACAAAAGGAATGTCTTCTGGTAATGTCTCCTCTGTCATTCAAAGCCTTCCAGAGTTCAGAGCACATATAGGGAAGCCTAACAATAATGGTGCCTATATTCACAGAGTACCATTCAGTCCTCAAAGCCCTTTACACAGGATAGTCTGACAGTTAACAACTTGAGCTACTGCACTCAAATCTTCACTCCTCCAACGACTAAGGAATCTTCAGCAAATCACTTAACCTCCTGGAGCCTCAGTGTGCGTGTCTGTAAAATGCAAGCTAATAATGTCCCCTCCACCTTCACACATGTGGGGAGAGCTCATTGCAATAATCCATGTTAAGCCCTTAGCACAAAGTCAGACAGAGAATAAAGGTTGAAGGCATGTTGCTGACTAAAACCTATTATTATCCATGAACTCATTGACTTTGTGAAGTTGGTGGGCCTGAGATATTTTCTTCTATAAATGAGAAAAATGAGACCAGAAAGTACAAGAGCAGGGACACCTAGTTGGCTCAAACAGTTAAGCACCCGACTCTCAATTTCAGCTCAGGTCATGATCTCGGGGTCGTGAAATCGAGACCCGGGTTGGGCTCTGGGCTCAGTTGGGGGAGTCTGCTTGAGATTCTCTCTCTGGGTGGCTCAGCCGGCTAAGCGACTGCCTTTGGCTCGGGTTGTGACCTAGGGTCCTGGGATCGAGCCCCAGATCGGGCTTCCTGCTCCGTGGGGAACCTGCTTGTCCCTCTGCTTGATGCTCCCCCTGCGTGTGCTCCTGTGCTTCCTCTTCCCCGCCCCCGTGTCAAATAAATAAATAAAATCTTAAAAAAAAAAAAAAGATTTTCTTTCTCCTTCTCCCTCTGCCATACCCCACCCAGTCCCCAAGTGCAGGCATACTCCCTCTCACTCTAAAATAAATAAATAAACCAAAAGAAAAAGAAAGAAAGAAAGAAAGAAAGAAAGAAAGAAAGAAACCAAACGTGGGGGCAGGGGAGGTGGAGGGCAGGGAGAGAAAGAGCAGCTGTTCCTAGGCCTGAGAGACCAGGTGACCCAGGCAAGGGACTTCAAAAGGGCCAGAGGCTCATCCTGGCCACAGAGGCTTTGAGTTTCCTGTGTGTGTACAGAGGTGTTGTGACCTGCGAGGGACTTGTCCTGTGACCAAGACAAGGCCATTTTAAAGGGGACCCTCTCGCGGAAGGGATGGGAACTTTACAGTAAATAAAAAGGACAATATTTGACTAACCTTTTATCCTGAAAAAGAAAAGACTCCACAATGATGGGCGCCTGGGTGGCTCAGTGGGTTAAAGCCTCTGCCTTCAGCTCAGGTCATCGTCTCAGGGTCCTGGGATCGAGGCCCGCATCGGGCTCCCTGCTCAGCGGAGAGCCTGTTTCCTCCTCTCTCTCTGCCTGCCTCTCTGCTTCCTTGTGATCTCTCTCTCTCTGTCATATAAATAAATAAAATCTTAAAAAAAATGACGAAAATCACTTCACCCTCTAATGAAATTTAGATTGTGGTTTCAGCCATGTGCTAATTCTGAGAATAGCAACAACAACAAAACTAAACTTTTTTTTCTGATAAATCTGTATGATAGTCTCTACTTGATTTTTGACTTTCACATCACATACATAGAGAGGGTTGCAAAATTATTTGATGGCTTCGTCAAGTTTTTAAAGGTGTTTTCTAAATCTTCCTTATTCACATTGTCTCATGATTCTCTTTTGTCTTTCCGGTGGCATTAACTGGCCTCCCTCAAGGCATGGAGCGGCTGCTGTTACTCTCACAGCCTTCATGAAACCCTGCAGCCCTGCAAGATTTGCAATTTCACCTTATGAACCGATTTGCATTGGATTTGAATTATAATTTTGGATGTTGCTACAAACCGCAAAGGTGTTGATGGGTAGGGATGTCTGCTAGCGTGGAACAGGGAGAGACTTTATTTGAGTGTAGACAGTGTTATGGTCCATTAGCATGTAAGTTTCATGTTATGACAACTTTGCTTCATAAGCGAGTCATAACTGTAGGCATTTGGGTAACAAATACTCAGATAAAAACCATCCTCTGTACAGGAACGGAGTACACAGTTTTGATAAACACAGGACTCTGTGGCCAAAAAACATGGCTAAAGCCCTCTTTAGGTAAGCAGTTGTAATGAGATGAGAGAGAGCAAAAAAGTAATGATGGTAACAGATTATATATAACACACTGAATAAAATAGAAAACCACTGGCCCATTCTGATATGCATAAAGAAATGACTCAATTGAAAGCCTGATGAGGGATGAAATATTTACATAGTTTCAATGGTTTCCACACAATACTTATGAAAGGGAACACAGTCCCTGTTGATGAGGAAGCTGGCGGACACCACTCTCATCAAGGAATGCAAGTGAATGTCAGCAGGACTGGGGCAAACTGAAATCATGCACCGTGCAATAAAATGCAGTGGGAAGAACCCAGCATTGCTTCTGCTCTGTTCCTGACAAAGATGCACTCTTCCTGCCTGAATCTCATCAAGAGGAAACATCAAGTCAAAACAAAATTGAGGGACACTCGATACATATCTGACTGTAGTCTGCAAAAATGTCAAGGACATAAACACCAAGGAAAGAATGAGAAGCTGCTCAAACTGAAGTCAGCCAAAGAGACACCACAATGGACACTCGTGTGATTCTGGACCCAATCTTTTGCTGTGAAAATGGTATTCTGGGATAGTTGGCAAAACTTGCATGGGGTTTGAGGATTAGATGGTAACAAGGGATCGATGTTAATTTCCCAACTTTTAAAAGGGGTGTACTGTGCATGCAAGAGGATGTCTCTGCTTGTGGGAAATGCATACTAACATTTTAGCATTTTAGGGTATCAGGTCTGCAATGTACTCTCAAATGGTTCGGGAACAAAAAATGTTCTTTGTATTATATTTGCAACTTTTCTCTAAGTTTGAGATTGTTATTTTAAAAAAAAGCAAGGAAGGAGGTCATTTTCATTGAGCAGTCGGCAAATTTCCCCAAGATGCAGGGATGGAGCTATGGGACAGTGCCAAGGAGTGGCGGCAGGCCGAGCTGCACTCTGGAAAGATGCCCGCAGCTGTGAGGAGGGTGGGCCCTGGGGAGGAAGGAAGAGGGGGCTAGAGAGACTGGAGGCTTGAGCTCTGACAGCGACAATATGCAAAGTGGAAGATACATTTAAGATCCCTTGAGGAGGGAGACTCCCTAAGCTTTGGAGAAAGGGAGGAGAAGATGATGAAGGTTCCAAGCTTCATAGAGAGAATGGTGTGAGGCCAGCAGTGAGTTGGGACCTTGGGGGAACGCGCTGGGGCAGGAAGATGATGGGTGCTGTTTGGGCTTGCTTTGAGTGTGGTCTGCCTATGACATTGGGCTCCCCACTGATCTCCAAGCCATCAATCAACGGGGTCATCTTTCCAGAGATGGAGTTGGAGATCTTAGTGTGACATATTCACAGACCCACCAGGAAGCAATGAAGTAGGATCTGGAACCAGGAAGAAAGATCACAGTAAGCAACATGGATTTGGGGGTTATGCCCTTAAGCTAAGAGAACAATGGAGATCAGTGAGAGAGAGCATGGGGGGAGAGAATTGAGGCTTTGAAGAAGGTCGAGGGGAAGGAGCCTATGAAGGAGGCAGAGAAAGTGTGGCTAGAGAGGTAGAAGGAAAATCAGTCTGATTATTAAGTAATTTGAACGTGGACCTCAAATTTTCTTCTGCCCTACTGAGAAAAAACCCACCAGATCTCAAGGGTTTCCTGCTTACTTTCTGACATTCTGGCTTCTGCTGTTTTTTTTTTTTTTTTCTTACATATAAACTAACCCCTAAGGCTAAAGTAGACCTCTCCCCACACCACACCACACCCACAATCAGTTTAATTCTCTCTCGCTCAGTTTTGATGGAAGACTCAAGTCCAGCAATTACCAGAGGGGAGGCATAGTGTAGTTGTTAAGATCCTAGAGTCTTACCTCCTGGGTTCAAATCCCAGCTTCACCACTCACCAGTCATATGACCTTGGGAAAGTTACTAAACCAATGTGTGCCTCAGTTTCCTCAACCGTAAAATGGTCATAATAATAGTTCCCACTCCTAGATGTGCTATGTTAGAGGTATTAGTATTTGATAACGACTTGGAATAGTGGCTGGCACAATATAAATGTATGTGTTATTAAATAAATGTGAACCTAAGTGGGCTGCTAACCCTACGCCGTCCAGCCACAGACATCTAACTGCCCTTGCTCTCTTGTGAGTGATAGACAAGTTATACTTTCACCAGCCTATTTCCTGTAGGCCAGAAACTTTCGATGCCCAGAGGCCAGTTTAGCCATCTGTTTATTGACAGATTGGAGCCCAATCGGTTGATCTCAAGAATCCCAAATTGCTCTCGTACACAAGACCCTGAAGATGACCCCGAAGTGCTGGCCATAGGAGGAGTAAGGAAAGTCTGAATCCCTGGCAGCACTGTGCTCCTGGACATTCTTTCCTGCCCTGTCTCTGCTCCAGTAATCTAGTAGAGCAGGGCTTCTCCGACCTTAATGTGCACACTCAGGACCTGAAGATGCGTATTCTGCTGCAGCGTGGATGAAACTCAAGGACATTATGTTAGGTGAAATAAGCCAGTTGCCCAAAGACAAATACTGCATGATTCCACTTATATGAGGTACCTGGTGTATTCAAATTCATAGAGACAGACATGAGGAAGGAGGTGGGGAGCTGCTGTTTATCCTATCTCCAGCCCAATAGCTCATCTGGTCAGTTTCAGTTTTGCAAGATACAGAGTTCTGTGGACAGATGCCGGTGATGGCTATAGAGCAATGTAAAAGTCACTAAACTATACTCTCAAAAATGGTGAAGATGAGGGGCACCTGGCTAGCTCAATTAGAAGAGTGTGTGACTCTTGATCTTGGGGTCGCGGGTTCGGGCCCCACGATGGGTGCAGAGATTACTTACAAAAAAATGAACTAAAAAAAATGGGTAAGTGGGGCACCTGGACGGCTCAGTCAGTTAAGCATCTGACTCTTGATCTCAGCTCAGGTCTTGATCTCAGGGTCATGAGTTCAAGCACCACATTGAGCTCCATGCTGTGTGTGGAACTGGCTTAAAAAGAAAAAAAGAAAAAAAAATTAAAAAAATAATTAAAATGGTTAAGATGATAGATTTTACACGTGTATTTCACCATAATTAGATTTTTAAAAATGCAGATTCTGATCCATTAGTTCAGGAGCAGGGCCTGAGATTCTGGTTTCTATGAAACTCCCAGGTGTAGCCACTACAATTTGACCACACTTTGTGCCGAGATCATACTTTGAGTTGCAAGCTACTATAAAGCTGAGCCAGGTCCCTTTAGTTCGTTCTTTCTTTTTTTTTTTAACCAAGCCCAACACCTGCTTTGCATTAAAGCTATAGTAACTGCTTGAATGAAATAGAATTGGACTCTAAGCCCTTTGAGAACTCTGGCCTCTTCATTCTACACTCAGGGAGGCTGCCAGCAAAGCCTCCATCTAGCAGACACAATCAAGCAAAATACATCTATAGCCAGAATTATTTTTTGGTCCTCTGGGGCTGGCCTACTCACTAGAAAATTATCTCCAGCCCAATAGCTCATCTGGTCAGTTACCAGGGCATGGTTCTTATAATGGGTTTCAGCCTGCAACTTTTCTTTGGTTAGTCCATGAGCACAGGGACCCCCACTGAGATGTTCACCTTGCTCATCTCCAGGTTGTAGCATGGTAGCTGGTACATAGTAGGTGTTCAGTAAATATTTGTTGAATGAAAGTAGCTAACACATACATAGAGCTTATAAAGGAATGTTCTGAGAATTTTATATGGTGGATTATATTTTCCAAAGAAGGCCATAAATGATCTCCCATCCTACTAGTTCTTATACTGGGACTGTGATATTCTTCCCACTGAGGAGTGAGGTTTATGCCCCCACCCCTTGGACCTGGTGAGCTCAGTATGAGTCAAATGGACACTTGAAGAGAAAAGTAAAGGGCTATTTGCTCAAGTCCGTGTATACTTTATCACTGGAGAAAAGATCTTTCTAGAATCGGAGTGTAGCTTCTTCCTGTATCAGTCTATGATCGCCCAGAGCTTCATAACAATAACAGCCACTGCCCACCTTTCAGTGGATTCTCAATACTTTATTCTCTTGGATCTGTGGGTTCACTGGGGGCTCACGAAACCAGACTGTACCCAGCTGGAGTGGTTTGGTTTGGCTGCACACACCTGTCATCCTTCTCTAGATCCAGTGGGCTAGCTTAGGTATGTTCTCATGGTGGTGGCAAAGGCTCAGGAGATGAAGCCAAATCACACAATTGCTTTTCCGTCCTCCCCTAGCATCACATCTGCTTATATCCCAGCAGTTAAAACAAATCTCACAGCTGAACCCCCATCAAGGGCGGGGGAAGAGAGTAAATATTTTTAATAATAGTCCCACCCCTTTCCAAATGTTGACAACATATTTAGAGGTCTTAGGAATGTATGTAACCATCCCTTCGTTCCTTTCAATACCCGAGCACATTGTTTTCAAAGGCTGCCTGCTACTCCACTACATAAATGTGTTGGAACGTTATTTCACTCCCCAGTGGTTGAACATGGAGCTTGCTTCCTATTACTACTGGTGTAATTAATATATTACAATAAACATCTGTGCACCTAAGTCTTGGCTCATATCTCCTGCTATTTTCTTATGATAAATTCCTAAAAGTGAAATTTCTTACCAGAGGGACTAAAATTTTTTTTTTAATTTTTATTCTTTGCCCAAGGGGTACAGGTCTGTGAATCATCAGGCTTACATCTTTCACAGCATTCACCAAAGCACAAACCCTCCCCAATGTCCATAACCCATCCACCCTATCCCTACCCTCCCACCCCCCAGTAACCCTCAGTTTGTTTTGTGAGATTAGGAGTCTCTTATGGTTTGTCTCCTTCCCCATCCCATCTTGCTTCATTATTTTTCCCTCCCTACCTGCCACGACCCCCGACCCTGCCCCTCAAGTTCCTCATATCAGAGAGATCATATGATAATTGTCTTTCTCTGATTGACTTATTTCACTCAGCATAATATCAGAGGGACAAAAAATTTTAAGGCTGCGGACAGTGTACTAATAATGGCAGAGAGCTTTGCCTGAACTCCCTCCTGGACAGATCCACACCCACTGGTCTATATACCCGGAAACTCATATGCTAAGGAAACTCTTCATCGCAAATCACAGAAGTGACTTTTAGCCTCATGTGAGTTTGGATAGGAAAAGCCAGTTTTGCCTAGGACCCAGGAAAACGGAACACATAAGTTACCGGAGAGAGGAACTTTGTACTGAGACCTGTAGTTAGAGTCAACAGATACCTATTTTGCAAAACCCTATGGAAAGACCAAACAAGCTTTCTGTCTTTGAGAAATATTTATTTTTTGTAACAGAATTCGATCACTAAACCACACTTAGGAGTAAGACATATTACATTTGTTTTAAAAAATTAAATTAGGGGTGCCTGGCTGGTTTGGTCAGTAGAGAGCCTGACTCTGGATCTTGGGTCATGAGTTTGATGTTGGATGCAGAGATAAGTTAAAAAAATTTTTTCTAAGTAAATAAATAATTAGATTTAAGTTCTGGGCTCTCACAGGGCTCTCATGGGCTGGTGAAAAGTTAAATGTCAATTTGAGAGGCAGCACACACATGCATGCACATACACGCACACACACACAAACACACACTCACTCGGGTAGTGCAATGAAGATCTGCGGGAGTTACACCACAGACCACATGGAGGGTCGGGAAGGGCTGTCGTCATGAGTACAATGCCCCCACCCCACTTAGGCTGTACAAGAATGTGGAGGAACACGCAGGCAGGAGAATGGGGATAGGTCCCAGTTTTGGTGGGTGTGCTCCCTGATGCTGTTGCTCTTTGCCCATGTCCACCGATGGCAGGCATCCTTGAAGGTGGTTTATGAGGGTAGCGCCAGTTCCTCTGGACACAGCTCAGCCATGGAGATTTTTCTGGATATTGTCAAGGTGAAACACTTAAAGCCCAGTCCTCAGGGGTAGCCACGCAGCCACCTGTATCCCTGGTCCTGCTCCTCCCTCAAGAAGCTATGTTAGGGTGTGTGGGTGAGGAATGGGTGAAATAGATGAGGGCTATTAAAGAGCACACTTATCATGATGAACACTAAGTAGTGAATAGAATTGTTGAATCACTGTATTGTACACCTGAAACTAATATAACTCTACTGGCATTCAGATTCAAAATTTAATTAAAAAAAAAATAGAAGGTATGTTAGAAGAGGCCCAGGTTCTAAAGACCTATAAATGTCCATGCTCCCTTTCACTTTTGAAGCTCATGGCCACCATCTTCTTCCCCTCAACACTTCAGATAAATACCCTTGGCAGAGGACTGGAAACTCAGAGGCTCACAAGAATAGGCAGGTACATAAATGAATGATGCGTGTCGTGTAAGGTCTTGGGGAGTGGTGGGGACTGCAGTAAACTGGAAAGTACATGACCTGTCTAACAGGAACTAGCGTAACTTGGATCCTGCCAATTTTTACCAAGCGAAAATGGGGACCCAGAGATGCTAAATCTGTTTTTTTTTTTAAAGAACCCAGAAATTTAGATTTTCATGGGAAATCTCCTCCTTTTTGAAAATTGCAACTAATATTTTAAATTCGTGTAAAACACTTCCAGGCCAAATAAAAAGATATCCCAAGCCACCAATTTTAACCTGTGGCCTAGACCTCAGAAAACAAAGGGGGAGGCCGTTCCACCAGGCAGCTTCCCTTTTTCCCACAGAAAACATACAAAAACTCTTGTTAACTCTCCCTGGGGCTAAGGGAAGTCAGACTTCCAGGACACAAAGGGCCAGCTACCTTCTCTCAAGGGAGGGAGAAAGGAGGGGGTGGGGGAGATACTTTTCATTCTTTCTGGAGGAGCCACGGAGAAACAAACACTTTCTCAAATGATGTGGTTCATGGAGAGCATTACAGTCTTCATAATTTGGATGGCTATTAGCTGGGGAGTCAGACACAAATAACTATGTGTAATAATTACATGGTAGCATTCAGACAGGCCCAGCGCATTAGCCTGCCAGACTCTGGGTGCAGAGTCTGCAAATGCCTGGAGGTGGGCGTGCTGGCCGTGGTGGAGGGTTACCGGATGCAGCTGGATGGGAGGTTGGGGGCCAGGCTAAGCCTGGAGGGCTTCACCTAAGTGTCAAGCTAAGACCACTTGGATCTTATTCCTTAGGAACGAAGGGCCAGTTAAGACTTTCTATGAGGGATGTGGCGTGACCAAGGCTGCCATTTTGAGCTCCTCTTGGAGATCCATGCTTATGTTAAGGCAGACGAGGAGAGAAAAGAGGGAGATGGGTGTGGAAAGACCTGTTCAGAAGCTATGGAAACTGACCAGGTATGAGTGACGGGCCAACGTGGGTGTGGGTAGGGAGAAAGGAAGGGGCAGTCACGGGCCCTGTTAAAGAAGAACTGACAGGAAGTGAGGCACCAGGGAGGGGAAGCAATCAAGATCACAATCTGGGCAGCGATGCTCTCCCTTCCTCTCTCAGGCCCCTCAGGAGGATAAAGGGGAGAAAGCAATGGTTTCAGAGGAAGAGGTGTATAAATTTCCATGCCCACATGAGCCAAAGCATACAGAATGGCACTCATCCTCCCCCTTCCCAGCCGTTTTAGAACTATGTAGTTCTGACATGCACACTTGTTCACATGGAAACATCTCTGACATCAGGATGCATCTGACAACTGATGGCAGCTGGTGTGTATGATGGGCTGGATTATGTCCCCGCAAAATTCCTATGTTGTAGTCCTAACCTCCAGTATGTCAGAATATGTCTGTGTTTGGAGACAGGGTCTTTAAAGGGCTGATAAAGTCAAATGAGGTCTTCATTGTGGGCCCTCATTCAGCATGACCGATGTCCTTATATGAGGAGGAGAGCAAGACGAAGACAAGCACGGAGGGAAGAGCTGGTGAAGACCCAGAGAGAAGACAGCTAGCTACCAACCAAGGAGAGTGGCCTCTTGCAGGGACCAACTCCTCTGCCGCCTCATGCTTGAACTTTGAGCTTCCAGACGGAGAGACAACGCATCTCTGTGGTGTGAGCCACCCAGTCTGTGGTACTTCGTTATGGCAGCCCTAGCAAACTAACACGGTGGGTATTTTTCTTTCTTGATGGAACACGACATGGTGGTGTGTGTCTCAACACTGGTGCAATATTGGAGTCTATGAATTAGTGTCCCTTCTGTGACTTACTGTCCTTGTGCATATACACTTCACTCTGATTGAAGTAACTATGTAGTTTTTACCATCCAAACTGGGATCATTTTTTTTTTTAAAGATTTTTTTTTTTTTTATTCATTTGACACAGAGAGAGAGATTACAAGTAGGCAGAGAGGCAGGCAGAGAGAGAGGAGAGAGGAGGAAGCAGGTTCCCTGCCGAGCAGAGAGCCCGATGCGGGCCTCGATCCCAGGACCCTGGGATCATGACCTGAGCCGAAGGCAGCGGCTTTAACCCACTGAGCCACCCAGGCGCCCCAAACTGGGATCATTTTAAGAGTGAAAAAGGGAGGAGGTGCTATTCATAATCCTGCAGGGATGACTGGGTAGGTTGGCACTGTCCTAGACAGATATTCCTAACCTTCTGCCCTTCTTGCAAGAACATCGTGGGAAGGGCATGGCCTTCGTGTCAGAGGGACTTAATCCCTAGACTCTCTGGGGGGCATTCCCCAGGCCACCACTTGCCCAAATAACAGCACCAATGATATTACCCACAGAAACAGGGAAGTCAAGAGTTCTTTGGTGACACATTTAGCCCTGGACACATACAGATGATTATATCTTAGAATATCTTGGTGACATGATGGCACAAATTCCCCAAAGGCCCAGGAGTCTCAAGCACATCTTTCCCAACTGATCTGCCACAATAAGGGAAATTCCCACAGGGCTTCCTCTTTTTTGAGTTAATGCCTCAGAAAGTCTTATAAAAATGCTAAAGCAAAGAAATTACTTATGAAAAGTGACAACACACTGAACTGTTAAAATCTTCACTTACATGAGCTCACCAGAGAAAACCATTTACTGAGTGCGAACCACGTGTTTTATATCCATCGTCTCATTTAATTCTTACAACAAACCCAGTGGGATAAATAATACGATTCCATTTCTTCAGATGGGAACGCTTGGACTCAGAGAGATGAAGAGACCTGTCCAAGGCCACACAGCTATTTCAACGTAGAGCTAGGATTCTCATGTGGGTTCAAGGACTCTAAGGCTGGTTCTCTTCTCCTCTGCTGTCTGATGTTCTTTTTACTACAACTAATTTTTGTATGTTTAACCAGCTTGCAAATATTTTATGTATTTGTCTGATTTAGTACTTCATGATAAATAAGGGCCGAGAGGTGAAGTAGAAAACCAAATGGGATACATTGAAAATGAAAGGCGAAGAAACACATTTCCTGGTTTGCCTAATGCTGGCTCTATATTTCCAGGCCTGTGTTTCCTAGAACCTAGTTCTAATACTATTATTTGGTACTGAATTGCAGAAGACAGGCAAACAGTCCTCACATTTTCCTTTCCTTTCAGAAGGCAATTATCTTATAGTTAATGGTTTAAATGTTATTAGGGTTGTGAGAGGCCCAGAAAAAGACATGCAGAGTATTAATCAATCACTTTAATACAGCTTCAGTTTATAAAACTGGACATGAATTTTTTTTTCTTATACCCATGCTCTAGTGAAGCAATGTTTTTATTCTATTTAAGCAAAAATCATTCTCACACATTTTCAGAGTTACAGATGCTGATAATAAAATGCTATTTTGATTATAAAATCAAAATAGATATCTGGAAGGGTAAACTATGGGTTTTTCTACAGCAAGGTAAATCTCCCATCACCCTGCATATTAACTCTGGAGAAAACTGTCACATGCCCCTTGTATCACACACATTATATAGTTCTGCACTTCCTAACTTACTTAGGTTTAAGAATCCTTCAACTTGTGTCATCTGAAGAAATCTACACTTACGGTCCTCCCTCTTGCTCACTCAACTTTGTTTTTAAGAAAATACTTATTGTGGGGCACCTGACTGGCTCAGTTGGTAGAACATGCAACTCTTGGTCTTGGGGTTGTGAGTTCAAGCCCCACATTGGGAATAGAATTTACTTTAAAAAAAGAAAAAAACCTAATGAAAAAGCAGCCTCACTTTGCTCATTCTTCAGTGACCATATCGAAAGAGACATGGTCAAGATTTTTGTGGAGAAGCCAGATGATTCACAGACCTGAACCCCTGGGGCAAAGAATAAAAAAATAAAATAAAATAAAAATTCAGTAAAAAAAAATAAATAAAAAGATTTCTGTGGCGACAATAGAGGCATTCTGGTTGTTAAAATCTGTATATTAATAATAGTCACAAATAAAGATAAATTATGCCACATTTTTTTAGAGGGGAGGGGGCAGAGGGAGAGGGAGAGAAAGACTCTTAAGGAGGCTCCATGCTCAGTGTGGAGCCCAACATGGGACTCAATCTCACAATCCTGAGATAACGACCTGAGTCAAAATCAACAGTCAGATGCTTAACCGACTGAGCCACCCAGGTGCCCCAAATTATGCCACTTTTGAGTTGCCTTCTCCGGGAATCTAGTTTGAGTCCAGGGCACTAAAATACTTGATGGAAACTTTGACATTTCCCCCATCCACTCTCAGACCCTTGGTATTCCAATGTAAAACTGATGGTGTGATGGGTACTCTATAAATACCCAACAGTGCTGCTGAACTGGAAGGGAGGGAGGGAGGCAGAGAAGGAAGGAGAGAAAGGGGGGGGGAAGGAAGGAAGGAAGGAAGGAAGGAAGGAAGGAAGGAAGGAAGGAAGGAAGGAAAGAAGGAAAGAAGGAAGGAAGGAAGGAAGGAAGGTAGGAAAGAAGGGAGGGAGGGAGGAAGGAAAGAAGGAAGGAAGTAAATATCTTCTGGTGGAGTCTAATTTTCATTTCTAATGGCTATAATAAAACTTAGAGAAATAAAACCCAAACTAGATTTGCTTAAAAGTCCAGGCAACTTTGAGTCATCAGGGGCTTGATTATAGCTCATGTAGCACTCGGGTCCCGCTCCTACTTCCCCTAATTTCTTCCTTCCTGTGGGGCACATCATTGCTCATTAGCACCTTCACCAGATGGTAGGCTGTGAGAAGTGAAACTCAATTCAGTAATTTATTTCTTGGTGTTTCAGCAGCTCTTGAATCTCCCAGGGAGGGAGAAGGCTAAAATTAATGACCAGAATTAGTTATTTGGATTATCTCAGGTTTCCACATATACATTTTTTTATTGGCCAGGTGGGTTATTGAGATTGGATCTTAAGAAGAGAGTTTTCCTATTTTAAATGACTTGAGAGAAGGTGGACCTGGTCAAGGTAAGAGAAGGATGCATCAGGAGTGGAAATGGCAGAGAACAAGAATTGATGTTGGTGCACCGAGAAGGCAATCATCAACAAAACGAAAAGGCCACCTATGGAATGGGAGAAGATACTTACAAGTGATAAATCTGATAAGAGGTTAAGATCCAAAATAAATACAGAACTCATAAAACTCAATAACAATGAAATAAACAACTGGATTAAAAAAATGGGCAGTGTCTGAAAAGATATTTTTCCAAAGAAGACAGAGATGGCTGACAGACGTGAAGGAGTGCTCAACTTCACTGATCACCAGGGAAATGCAAACCAAAACCACAATGAGGTATCATATTGGTTGAATGGCTATTACCCACCCCCCTGCAAAAGCCAAGAGAAAACAAGTGTTGACAAAGATGTACAGAAAAGGGAGCCCTCATGCACTGTGGGTAGGAATGACTGGCACACCCACTATGGAAAACAGTATGGTGGTATCTCAAAAAATTAAAAATAGAATTACCATACAATTTAGCGATTCCACTACTGGGTATTTTATCTGAAGGAAAAGGAAAAACTAATTCTAAAAGATCTATATGTACCCCTATGTTTAGTACAGAATTATTTACAATAGCCAAGATATGGAAAGTAATCTAAGTATCCATGGACAGGTGAATGGATAAAGAAGATGTGGTATATAAACACAATAGAATATTACTCAGCCAAGAAAAAGAATGGAACCTAGGGCTGTAAGGACAGCCCTAGAGGGTTTTATGCTAAGTGAAATGAGTCAAAGACAAAGACCATATGATTTCACTCACCTGTGAAATCTAAAAAAAAAATTAAAAATTAAAAATGAACAAAATAAAATAGAAACAGACCTCTATATACAGAAAAAAAACTGGTGGTTGTCAGAGGGGAGCAGGGTGGGGAGACCAGTGAAACAAGTGAAGGGGATTAAGAGGTACAAAGTTCCAGCTATAAAATAAATAAATCACAGGGATGTAATGTACAGTATAGGGAACATAGTCAATCATATTGTAATAACTTTGTCTAGTGACAGATGGTAACTAGACCTTTCATAGTAATCATTTTGTAATATATAAAAATATAAAATCACTATGTACACCTGAAACTAATACAATATTGTACGTTAGTTATAATTCAATAAAAAAACCCAAAAGAACTGATTTTGGGTCCTCCCGGTCAACTTCTACTGCAAGAACTTGGGTCAGTTTGAAAATTCATGGCAGATTTGCACCAGAGCTCTCAAATTTTACCCCATTTTTCTTCATGTCTTCACTTTAGTCATTCAATGATTGGGGAGTTTCACAGAGAGAGGTGGGTAGTGAGAGCTCTAAAACCAATACAGAATGACATGGGCCCAATCTTAAATTTTAGACTTCTGGGTTTTAAAGCATTCTTTCCTCTCCAAAGAAAAGCAGTCTGCTAAAATACATCTGTTGAGTACTAGATTTTAATGAAATTATAGTATTAATTCTGGGATTCCGTTTCCCATTTTTTATTTTTATTTATTTATTTATTTTAAAGATTTTATTTATTTATTTATTTGTCAAAGAGACAGAGAAAGAGAGTGTGTACAAACAGGCAGAGTGGCAGGCAGAGGCAGAGGGAGAAGCAGTCTCCCTGCCGAGCAAGGAGCCCAATGCAGGACTTGATCCCAGGACCCTAGGATCATGGCCTGAGCCGAAGGCAGCTGCACAAGCAACAGAGCCACCCAGACATCCCCCGTTTCCCATTTTTGTAAAAAGATGAGCTTGGCCTCTTTAACTTTGATATCTTGTTAGGGTACAGGTGTGTATGTGCATAATTTTTATTAGCTTTGTAGGGGAAATGTGGGGGGGAGATAATGTGTTCAAAGATGGGACAAATTAAACCTCTTTTCTCTTGTCACCTTCAATTTGTTGCCACAGGAAACTTGAAGAAAAAAAAAAGACTAGGACTCTGGGCAAATGGAAAAAGGTAAATTTCCCCATTCACCGGTCTTCACGTTCAGTTATCCCTATGTACACTCACATCCAAATAGCTTGCTTCAGGTTTGGAGAAACAGCCTCCTCTTTGGTCTTCCTCATGGTCAGTCACCAGTGGTCTCTGGAATTTAGTCCTTGGCATCACACCATCTCATCTTTATCCTAAGAGCCCCAGGCTGATGTTCACCCTGGTCACTTGAGAGATAGGCTCCTGGCTTATGGGGAAAGAAGCATTTGGCTTCTCAGAGGATAAGGGTTTCACCAGTTTGGGAATATGCGAGAAGAGATAAGTGGGAGGGTTGGGGAGAAGGGGGCAGGAAACTCTGGACAGGAGACCTAAGCTCTGAGGGCCCAGCTGCTTTTCCCTTATTCCCAGGACAAATTCTGGATAGAAATCTCAGCCCGTTACTCTGATAGAAAATAAACACAATTTTAAAAATAACTCACAAGGAGCGCCTGGGTGACTCAGTGGGTTAAGCATCAGCCTTCGGCTCAGGTCATGATCTCATGGTCCTGGGATCGAGCCCTGTGTTGAGCTCCCTGTTCAGCAGGGAGTCTGCTTCTCCCTCTCCCTCTGACTCTGCCCCCTACTCGTGCTCCTTCCCTCTCTCTCAAATAAATAAATAAGTAAAATCTTAAAAAAAAAACGCACTAATTTTTATTTTAAGTTTCCATTCTTCCTAGAGCGGCAGAATTTTATTTAAATCAAGGGTTTACATCTCCTCTCAGGACTCATGTATTGTCAAGGCATTGGAGGGGATCATTGAATTCTTGGTCATCTCTTACTCAGGTCACCCCAAGACACCAAAATACCTCCCTGGGTCTTGGGCTTGGCGCAGAGGCCTCATTCTATTGCTTCTGTGCCCTCCCAAGGAGTGGAAATCCCATGGAACTGGCTCTGCCTGGACACACCACAGAGCCATTTCCTCTATGGGGTCTTGCTATCTATCTCTGTGGGGCTTGAGTGGAAGCAGAACCCTCAGCTCTCAGGGTTTACAAACCTCTTTCAGGTCGTGCTGCCTACCTGGGGTTCTGCTAGCAAGCAGGACAGAAGGCTTCTCTCTCCAGACGCACTGTGTCCTTCCTCTCTCTAGCCCTGAGGAAATCTTCCCTCAAACATCAAGTCTGTCTAACATTTTGCTTCTACAAACATTTGGTTGGCTTATGGCCTCCTGGAGTTTAAGTAGTGAGATACCTTTGTTTCTGCTCTGCCCAGACACATCCCTCCCCTGGGCAGGGAGCTCACAGCTGCTTAACAGGCCTGAATTGGCGGGAAGGGGTGGGATGGGCAGAAAACTAGACTGCAGTGGCGGTGGTGGTGGTGGTGGGGGGTGCTATTCCCGGAAATATTAACTCAATCTGATAGCCCTGTAATTCACTTCTCCAAGGCAGGGCACCTAGGAAAGAGGGACGAGCATCTTTATCTTTGTACGAATCCTTAGTAGAAGCTGGTTCTTTACAAAGGAAACGCTGAATCCCAAAGAGCTTAAAATTGTACCCCGCTGCCTTAGGGAAAGGGATGAGGGGAGTCCCTTATCTCTGGGGGAGGTGCCAACCCAACTGCCACTCCTGGTGCCAGTCGGGCCCCTGGGCTGCAGCCTGCTGGGCGCGAAGAGCCGGGGCCCCTCCGTGCGTGCGAGGAGTGGTAGGCGGTAGGGTTGCTGGCGAGCGCCACGGATCTGCATTTAATAAGCGTTCCCGACCAATTTTTATGATCCTGGTGACAGGTTTATTACACTGAGGACAGGAAACTTCGGAGGGACACGAGCTCTCCTGAGGAAAGGTCCCACAGTAGCACAAGGAAAACCAAGTGACTGGATGAGTTAGAACGTGCTGGAACTCCATTCCGTAAAGCGCCCGTCCGCAGCCGCACCGCGAGCATCCGCGGCTATCTGTCAGGTATTTTGTGAAACAGAATCACAGCAGTTCTGTACACTTACTTAAATATAAACTACAGTAAGACAAAATAAACACAAATTTTAAAGCTGAACGAATAAATATAACTCCTATAACAAGTGTCTTTGCTTTCGGCTGGGAAGACAGCCAAGTGATATGTGCTTTGGATTAATTTTTTAAGGGAAAACAAATTAATTACTTAGTAAATATAGTTTTCTAGACAAGATCTCTCAAAACGTGGGAGAAAATTGATAAAGAATAGTTATTAGTGATTCAAGCAGAGTCTATTTATTATTTAAAAGTTAGTTACTTTAGCACAAGAGGCAAATATTTGCCTTTTTATGTTGGCCTGAAAAGTATTGATATATTTGAATAAAGATTAGGTTGACAATTAGTCAGTGTTAACATCCAAAGTTGGCTTGAAGCTGGAATTAACTGAAGTCGCTAAACTGATGTGGGATGGAAATCCTGGAGCTTTATAGAAATTACTGAAAGGTTTAGGAGTGCAGCGTTAGTAGGTCTTTCTGCTGGTATTGGGTTTCTTCTCAGCCTCTGAACAAGCCCAGGGGTTGGTACGACTCAGTCACCCCACTGTCAGATCTTCCCTAAATGTTTCTGATGTGTTTAAGGAAGCAAATTTTCCTGGGTGAGACTGCTTTTCTGAATTCTTTTTTTTTTTAATAGTTTCTTCCTCTTTTTTTTAAGATTTTATTTATTATTTATTTATTTATTTATTTATTTATTTATTTATTTGACAGAGAGAGAGATACAGCGAAACACAAGCAGGGGGAGTGGGAGAGGGAGAAGCCCGCTTTCCAGCCGAGCAGGGAGCCTGATGNTTATTTGACAGAGAGAGAGATACAGCGAAACACAAGCAGGGGGAGTGGGAGAGGGAGAAGCCGGCTTTCCAGCCGAGCAGGGAGCCTGATGGGGGCTCGATTCCAGGACCCTGGGATCATGACCTGAGCTGAAGGCAGACACTTAATGACTGAGCCACCCAGGTGCCCCAGCTTTTCTGAATTCTCCTGAAATACCTCTTTAAAGCAGTTTTCAACCAGCAGCTGAACCTAAGAATGCCAACCTGGGGCTCCACATGTTTTTATACAAAGATCCTTGCCCCTGGGACCCACCAAGGGATGGTGATCCCCCATGAAGGCAGGAAGCAATGAATTACAGGGCTTTTGCTTCCTGTGGCTGGAAGGGTTCCCCTGTTCCACCCCCCTCAATTTACTAATCTGGGAACAGGGTGAATAGAGTGCTTGGTTCCATTTATTCCTGAGCAGGCTTTGAATCCATGTCTCCCAAATTAAATGCAAAGTGCAGTCTACTTCATTATATTTTCCTTCTTTCCTCCCTTCCCTCCTGCCTCCCTCCCTCCTTCCCTCCCTCCCTGCCTCCCTCTGTCCCTTCCTTTTTAAGATTTTATTTATTTATTTGAGAGGAGAGAAGAATAGAAAGACAACAAGAGTGGAGGGGGGGAGTGCAAAGGCAGAAGGAGAGGCAGACGTTTTGCCAAGCAGGGAGCCACATACATCGCACGATCCCAGGACCCCAAGGCAGGACCTGTGCCAAAGGCAGACACTTAACTGACTGAGCCACCCTGGTGCCCCTTCATTGTGGTTTCTTAAACCAACTTCCTCAGAACATTAGTTCTGTATGATACTAACAGATGTCTCCCACCTCCCAGAAGAGACTCTGTGGTCAAAGGCTGGTTGCAACAAATTTAAACAGACTGCTTTTTTCTCCTACAAAAACTCTTAGACCTCTAATATATTCATATACATTGAAAATCTCTAAGAGGAAAATAGGTCATCTTATGTTAGGAAATATCATGATTTTATATATACATAGCCTGTGTTTTCCCTCTGAGAGTTTATGGAAGTGCTGGCAAGAAATAGTTTGTTACGTTAAACACGATTTGTTTGACAAACTGAGGAGCCTGCTCTGTCAGTTCCAGAGATACAATTTTTCATGCAGAAAGCTGGGGAGTATGGGAAGTTGAGGAAAAGGGAGACTTGTCTCCAGTTTTAAGTGCCTTTCCCCTTCAGCTTCCCTTTTCTGCCTGCTGCTTGCTGTTTTAAGTGAATCCTACTCCGAACTTGGGGCTAGAAAAGCTGAACTGTAAGTCAGGACTCTCAGCAGTGAGGTACTAGGGCGCACAATTTAAGGAGGCACTCCCCTCTGGCCTTGTCAAATGCAGGCCCTGCGCTTACCTGAAGCCAAGAGTAAGTGCTTCCTTAAGTCATGTGCCCCAAGTTCCTGGCCCTATCCTTGGGATGAGTGGTTTGTACAGTGGAGTCGGGAGTGTGGTCCCCAGAGAAATGGGTCCGCTGGGATGGGGTAACCCCGGATGTGCTGACTGACTCAATCATACTCTGGTGAAT
The DNA here is from genome assembly GCA_002007465.1 of Ailurus styani. Taxonomy (NCBI): domain Eukaryota; kingdom Metazoa; phylum Chordata; class Mammalia; order Carnivora; family Ailuridae; genus Ailurus; species Ailurus styani. The sequence goes on along the minus strand of LNAC01000262.1, from coordinate 1,503,314 downwards.
TAGGACAAATCAGGTCATTAGGCCAATTGCATGGGACATGAGGCACTGGAGACATCACGATGCCAGGAGGTTGTCAAGAGAACAGGCAGGTGTAGGGGACAGAATATCATCTACAAGAATTGGCATCGGTTTTGTTTGTGTGTGTGTGTGCGTTTTAAGATTTTTATTATTTTTTTAAGTTATCTCTACACCCAACATAGGGCTCGAACCTATAACCCTGGTATCAAGAGTTACATGCTCCACCCTGAGCCAGTCAGTCACCCCCAGAATTGACATCATTTTAAGAAGTGCCCTATGTGTGGCTCAGAAAACCCATTATCTGAAAGGGAATGGGAAACTGAATGCCTGAGTATCAGGGAAGGCGCTGGGCTAAGGGACAGAATGACCATGTGAGGTAGGAAGAAAGGGTAGATGATGGCTGGCTTCTGGATGTGCATGGATCCACACAGAAGAGATACAATGTCAAGAAGCAATTTCTATGCTTCCAATATGAGGAATCTCCTCTACTGCCTACATGATTTGGAAGTGGGCACTGTGTATAGATTTTATTAGACAACCTAAAAGGTTTATTTTTATAAACCAGAATTTAGCACTTTGCATTTGCAAAGCAATTAATAGTGTATGTGTTAGTTAATATCCCATTTTTGGTTCAAGAGCAATATTTTGTTACTTAAAAATTAATAGCAATATCACAAAGGGCTTATAAAAAGAGATATATTACTCCAATAGGCAATTCCATATAATGCTAGGTTTTTATTTGCCATTACTTTAATTACTTATATATTATTTTATATGTTTTCATTATTTTAAAGTGCCTTGGGAGTATGAAAGATGTCTTCCAGATAATGTATTCCGTTTTAGCCAGAACGGCCTAATCATAAGTAGCTGTAGATTAATGCATTTATCACTTAAAATTTCTTTTTAATGTTCTGTAAGCAAGTGAAATTGATGTCTCAGAGAAGACTGATACCTCCCATGCCACGGAACTCTTCTGAAGCGAATATTTCTTCATTAGATTATGAATATTCCTCAGAAAGGAAAAGAAAAAAAAGCTGACAATGAGTAGAAAGAGCTATCCAGCGGCATGACAAACATTAGTTAAGAGTCAGGGCTGAGAACATAGTGCTTATCCTTTGGGTATGGAATACCTATTTTAGACTAAATTGGGCCTTAAAATTCCACGTGCCCAAGTTCTTGTGCATTTCCTCCTGGGTGGGTTGGAGGGGCGGTCTGTAGAGGTGGCAGTGTTTCAGGGCATGTTTAAAACATCCGCAGAGCCATGTGGTTTTCCTTCAGCGGGCAAACTCTGGAGATGAATGTGACTCATGGTCATGATCTCTCTCGATGAGGGTTTTTAAAAATAACCTGTAGCGTCTATTTTTAGCAAACCTGCCAAGCTGTAATGCTGCAGGCTCTCTCTTTCACGGAAAGTAATTAACAATCTCGAATCCCTCAGGAGACGGATATCACTGAAGTTCCTGATACGGAAACACAATGCCCTGTCTTCACCAGTGGACGGGACTCCTGAAACAAAGACAGCCACCCTTATGCCACAGCCTGCTCTGCCAGAGGGAGCTAACTCCAAAAGGATCCAATCAATCAAAGAAAAGCAAAGAGTATTAAACTTCTAAGAGGTGTTATAAATGAGCAGGTCTGGCACAAAACCACTTAAGGGCAGCTCCTTCCTTTCTTCTCAAACAAGAGCGCCCCCGATGACTTGAGCTCATTTGTTACTCAATTTCACTTCCAGTCAATGCTCAAGGTTTGAAAGCTTTTGGCAGGTTTCAGTGGAATAATTGAAGCACTCTAATAGAAAGAGCAGAAGGGCAAATTACACAAATCCATTTTGAGAACCTGTGGCTTGAGAAGAGAGAATACAAACCAGTGGGAGTGTGTATTAGCCAGGATGTCCTTCAGTGGACAAAGACTTTTGGTCCAGTTGGCAAATATCCAGGTAAGGGTCTCCATACAGACTCTCATCTCACACCTCCACATCAACTGAGTCTTCATGTCATGACCGTGCTGGACCCTTCTCTGTGCATTTACCAATTTTTCTGAAATTCATTGTGACACTCCAGAGGCTATTTGTTTGGAAATGTTGGTGCTTGACACTTTCTTTGAGGCTGATCTTAAGCAAGGTTGCAATGTGTTGCACGTTAAAGGTGCGCAGTAAGCGTCCAATGGGAACCCTGATTAATACTTATTTTTCTTTTTTTTTTTTAAAAGATTTTATTTATTTATTTGACAGAGAGATTACAAGTAGGCAGAGAGGCAGGCAGAGAGAGAGAGGAGGAAGCAGGCTCCCTGCCAAGCAGAGAGCCTGATGGGGGCCTCAATCCCAGGACCCGGAGATCATGACCTGAGCCGAAGGCAGCGGCTTTAACCCACTGAGCCACCCAGGCGCCCATGATTAATACTTGTTTTTCTTAACTTTATGTTTTACCAGATTATTTTCCCATTAGTTTATTTCTGCATCTCTGTTGCTGCTCTTCTTGAATTAATTTCTGTTGCTTTGTTGACTGCATTCTCTAACAATCCTTTCAAACAGGGTTTGTGAATGGTACGTTTTCATTTTCTTGGTTGTCTGACATGCCTGTATTTGTTCCCCATGTGAATGACATTTTCACTCGAGTCTCTGTTCACAACCTTTTTCCACTGGAATTTTAAAGATCGAGCTTCACTATCTTCTGCCATCAACTATTGCTGATAGAAAGTATGACGTCAGTGTGATATCCTTTTTTTTTTTAAATCCTGTGTATAATCTGCTTTTCTCTCAGGGAGATTTAGGACTTTCCCTTTGTCCTTTGTGTTCTGAAATTTTACGATGATGTTGGCACGATGCATGTAGCATTTTTCACATTTCCTGCTTGGGTCTTGTTCAGATACTTTTGTTCTGAGGACTCACATATTTTATTAACTTTGGAAATTTTCTTCTGTTATCATGGCAATATTTTCACCCATCTATCCTCTTTGTGTTCTTATTCTGAAAATGTTATTAGCTGAATGTGGGAGGCTTATGAAATGATTTCCCATGTTCCTAACTTTTTTTGTCATACTTTTCATTCAGGGAATTCCTTAATCGTCTGGCCCTCTGATTCGTTCCTCATCTGTTCACATTTGGCAACTTTCTATATCTACTTCTTTTTTTAATGTCAATGATCAAAAACCTAATTTTCAAGACCTCCATTTAATCCGCCAGGCCCCTCCTCCGGGATGGGGACAGCTCTGCCGTGTGACCGGTGCCATCTCCAGAGCTCCCTGCATGAAGCCGGTTATCCTCATCCTCGGAGGGCTTCTCTTTGCTAGAACACCCGCGCACGGCCTTCTCCCTTCCTGGTCCCGCGTCCCCATTCTGCCCATTCGTCCTGCGAACACTTCCCAACGCATCAGCTTCCCACAGATCTCCGTCTCAGAGGCTGTCGGGGAGAGCCCAGCGGAAGGCCGTGGCGGTCCGCGCGGGGCGGCCGTGCGTGTGTCTCTGCGAAGACCGGACTGCACCACAGCCCAGGCCCGGCGGCGGGGCTGAGCGCGCGCACACGGACACCTCGCAAGAGGCGGATGTATCTTTTCAGTCTTTTCTAGAAATTTGGAGGGGGAGCCCGGAACCTGTGCTCAGCTTGTCTCGTAGCTCAATCTCCACAAACATCTCTCCGGTTTCCATTTTGTTCCTCAAAAGCCAAAGCTACGAAAGCAGAGTGATGCAAGATATCCGTTCCTGACGGGGTTCCTGACAGCCTCTGGAGCGCAACCACTAATTCAGCGGCGGACCTTGGTCCGCAATGCTTGGGCTTGGAAGTCAGTCACGCATTCCACTGTGGAGCTCCTCCTGTGTGCCGGGCGCTGCAGACACAGCAGTGGGCAAAGCGTTCCAGGCTCCCGCCCTCACAGAGTGTGACCGCCGCTCTCCGCGCCGCCTCGTGTTCTCACACACGTGCGCGCACGTCCTCCCTACCACGGTCTCCCTCCTTACTCCTTTTGGAAAACACTTTGGCAACTTTTTTTAAAAAAAGATTTTATTTATTTATTTGAGAGAATGGGAGAGAGCACGAGCGAGGGGGCAGAGGGCAAGGCAGAAGCAGACTCCACACTGAGCAGGGAGCCTGACGGGGCTCCATCCCAGGACCCTGGCATCATGATCTGAGGGGAAAGCAGATGCCTAACTGACTGAGCCACCCACCCGCCCTAATTTGGTGACTCTTATCACAAGCTCTAAGACTAAGTATTCCCTCTGACACAGGAAATCTCTCCCTTCAGGAGATTTATCCCAAGGAAGTTATCCGAAAAAAGAAGAGGAAAAATATGTATGTGTAAAGATGTTTATGCTCATAAACATGAAAATTTATAAAACAACCTAAATGTGTAAAGGATAAATACTATACGTGAGGCCCAATGGATGGACAATAATGCAGTAACTGAAAATTATAATGGTCACAGTAATGGCTCTAAAAGTTAAGTGAAAAGAGCTGACTACAAAATTATACATACCATCAATTATGATCAATTATAAAAAATACATATGTATGTGAGCCCAGATTGAGCAAAATACACTCTAATCAAAAGTAGAAGTGATGTTAATGTAGTAAGATTATAGGTGGTTCTCCTCTCTTCTATTCTCAAATGCCCTTTTCCTATTTCGATTTAAAAAATGTTGGGCTATAAAAAATGTTACCAAGCAATTCTTAGAGCAGCCACTTAATTACCCCCCTCACCTAGCTTCCAGTCATTCTCTCCCATATTCTGTTTCCTCTATTTATTTTTTTAGAAAGAGAGAGCAGACAGTGGGGATGGAGGGATGGGGCAGAGGCAGAGAGAAAAGGAGAATCTTCAGCAGGCTCCACACCCAGCATGGAGCCAGAAGTGGGGCTTGATCTCACGATCCTGAGATCACAACCTGAGCTGAAACCAGGCGTCAGACACTTAACTGATTGAGCCACGCAGGTGCCTGATTCCTCTTTTCAAGGCCAAAGTTCTATCTAGAATTCTACCTTACTTATGCCTTTGTTTGTGTGTTTACTATTTGTTCTACCCACGTAGAATGCAAACCCCATGAGAAGACAGAACTCACTGTTTAGTTACCTCTATCCCCAGTGTCTTCACTGCCAGCTACTGGAGAGTATTTGCTAAACGACTGTATTCATGGGACTCTTGGGTGGCTCAGTTGGTTAAGCATCTACCTTCGGCTCAGTTCATGATCCCAGGGTCCTGGAATGGAGCCCCACATCGGGCTCCGTGCTGAGTGGGGAATCTGCTTCTCCCTCTCCCTCTGCTTGCTGCTCCCCCTGCTTGTGCTCTCTCTGCCAAATAAATAAATAAAAATCTTTTTAAAAAATGACTGTATTTGTCCATTCGTTCATCCCACCATCTTGATAAGTCAGTGACAGAATGCCCTCACATCATGTCAGAGACTGTAATACCTTCTGGGATCTGACTCTTACTTCCTCTCACCTTTTACTTACTCACATTTCTGGCCTCAGATTTTAAGCTCTAATGATTCTGACTGTTCCAAATTTCCCTCACATGCCATGCTGTGCCATCCTGTGCCCGACCACATTTTCTTGCCTCTCATGGGGCTGGTGCCTCTGCCCAAGGAGCCCCTTCCATTTCCCCTCACCTGGCCGACTCCTACATAAGGTTCAGCTCGGTGGTCATCCTCTTGTCCCCTAACTGCCCAGTTGGAGGCAGGTGTGCCCTGCCTCCTGGGACACCCAAGGCTCACCTCCATCACTACACTTTACAAAGCACTCTATATTGTGTCTGTCAGTCTAGGAGCCTGTGAGAGCAAGGCTAGTGTCTTATTCCCTCTTATGTTGACCTGCTTCCCCGTCGGTCCCTGGCCACAGGAGGTGCTTTAAGAAATATTCGCTGATGTCAGATTTTGCATAAAACCCCACATGACTGGCCTCTCCTGAAAAATGAATTGTTCTGGCAAAAGAGCAGTGACTGATTGGAACTAAATAGATGTGCTTTCCCGACTACCCGAATACAGAATGGCCAGTTGTGCAGTCCCGACCACTCTCCATTGTCTCCCACTCTAAGGTCGGCAGGCAATGTCTTAAGAAAAATTATGACAACTTGGAAATAAGGTGATAGCAGATCCTTTCAATGTTGCATTAGAACATGGTCTCTCTGGCCCTGTCAAGGGTTATTTAGTTCTCTAGGGCCTTATCACCTAATATTGTAGCTACTAGCCACCTGTGGCTATTTAAACTCTAATTACAATGAAATAAAATTCCAAATTCAGTTTCTCAGCCACAGTAGCCACATGTCAAGTGCTCCTTAGTCACATGAGGCCTGTGGCTCCTGGACTGGACAGCCCAGATAGAGAATATTCCATCCCTATAGAAAGTTTTTTTAGAGAGTGCTGGTCTAAGAGAATACTTTGCTTAATTTACCATTTACTATTGATTAGGGAATTTGTAAAGTCATGTGGTAACTTATAGATTTTTGTCCAAATAGATTTCTGTGGAAAAAGATAACACCAGGTTACAGTTACAGTTTTATTGCCCCGTGAGACATTAACCATTCGATTTGTCTCCAGCTTAGCAAATCTCTCTTAGCGTGCCTTTGCTGACCGACTAGATAAATCTCTGTTTCTCAAATTTTTCTTTAAATTTACTTTACCCTGATTCCCTCATTAATGCACGTAGTGGATTGAATGGTGGTTCTCAGAAACACATGTTCTGTCCAAATCCCTGAAATTGTAAATGTCACCTTATTTGGAAAAAGATCTTTGCAAATGTAATTAAATCAAGGATCTTGAGATGAGATCATCTTGGAACCCTTGTGTGAACCTTAAATCCAATGCTAAGTGTCCTTCTAGGAGACGGAAAAGAAGAGGAGGAACAGGTTTCAGGCTGAAGATGGAGGCAGAGGGCAGAGAGATGTGGCCACAAGCTGAGGAGGCCATGGAAATGCCAAAGTCACTAAAAGCTGAGAGACCAAGAAGGAGTTTCCCTTAGAGCCTTTGGGGGAGTACAGTCTTGGTGACACTGTGATTTTGGGCTTCTGGCCCCAGAACTGTGAGAGAAATAAACTTTTATTGGTTTAAGCCATCTGGTTTGTGGTAATTTGTTATAGCAGCCCTAGAACACTAATATGGTCAGTTAAACAAATGTTTGGCATATGCTCATTTCACATTTCTATGAGAATCCTTTTTTTTTTTTTTAAGATTTTATTTATTTGAGAGCGAGAGAGAGCGAGAGAGAGCGCGAGAGCGAGAAGGAGCAGGGGGAGTGACAGGGGGAAGCAGACTCCTTGCCGAGCAGGAAGCCTAACATGGGGCTCGATCCCAGGACCTGAGCTGATGGCAGATGCTAAACTGACTGAGCTACCCAGGCGCCCCAGGAGAATCATGTTTTTAAGTTTAAAAAATTTTACTTTGAGATTTGCCATTTATATTCAAGTTTGTGCTATTCTTTTCTCTGATCATCTTCTTCTTCTTCTTCTTCTTCTTCTTCTTCTTCTTCTTCTTCTTCTTC
>LNAC01000262.1:1484192-1495594 GCA_002007465.1 Ailurus styani | reverse complement strand
GACCTGAGCCGAAGGCAGAGGCTTTAACCCACTGAGCCACCCAGGCGCCCTTCTTCTTCTTTTTTAACTTTCCTGACCCTGATAGTTTTTGAGATTGGGACACAGTCTCATCCCCCAACCCTATAGGAAGAGAAAGTCCAGAGACAAAGTACTGAGAGGAAGGTGAGTGTGGTGCCTGAGAGCACAGATTCTGGAACCAGCCTGTCTGGGTTCAAATTCTGACTCAGCCATAAGTTGTGCCGTGTTGGGCAAATTGCTTGTCCTCACTGAGTCCCGCTTCCTCATCTGTAAAGTGGGATAATAGTAACTATCTCATAGGACTTTCTGTCTCCACACGATGTACATAAAGACGTGCACTGAGGACTGAAGGAATTTACTGATGCCATAAGAAGTCAGTCAACATTTTGACAATTCATTTTATAATTGTCCTGTGAACATAAAACTATGGTGTGTAGTCGTGTTTTAAAAAATACGGAACACCACAAATTTGTGCAGGGATCAGGCAAATCTTCTCTGCATTGTTCCTGCTTTAGCATAGGTGTTGCCAAAACGAACACCAGTGCATGGTACTTTTTGGCGTTAGGAGCGTTAACTTGTGTGTCAACAATCTCTGCTTCCTGGGTTGGGCCCCCTGGGAAGTGGACTCAGAGAGAGTTTGCGAGCGGGATGTTTATCAGGCATCGCCCTTGGGACTGCCAGCTGTGGAAGGGAGCAAAGGGCATTGAGCAGTGACGCTGAGATGCAACCCAACAGCAGCCTTTGTAAGCCCACACCTTCCAGCACTATCCTGAGTTGAGCCGACACGGCCAGGTCCTTAGACTCCTGCCACCCTCAGTCACTGGATGTGGGGCACCTCTAGAGGCTTGCTACCCTGGTCTAGGTGGCTCTGTGCAGCTGAGGTGATCCTGAAGGGGCTGACAGGCAAGGCTGCCCATGGCAGTCCTCCTCCTAGCAGCTGGCCAAAGCAGAGGGAGCTGGCGGTGAACTGTGGTGTCCACCTGGAATCCTCCTCTCGGATGTCTTCATGTTTCAATATCCACGGAACCCTGAAAAATGAGGGGCCCCTCCACAGGTGTGCAGACATCATCCTTCCCCTGCCCCTCTGCAGGTGACATTTCAGTGTCATTTTCTTCTGTCCACCCAGTCCCTCTCTCCTCTTTTTCAAGATTGTTCTGGGTGCTGACTAGTGTAGAAATGGAAGGGAAGCTAGAGGAAGGGGAGGCCAGATCTGAGCAGAGAGCCAGAGCTCCTTTCCTTCGGGCTGTGTGAGCTTTCCCCTCCAGATGCGTCATCAAAGTGTGTGTCTGTCCCCGTGTCCCCATACAGCCCTGGGCCAGCCTCAGAACCCACTCCCTGCAGGCGGAGGAGGGCTGCCTTTCACATAATCCAAGGAATTGCTCTTTAAAAGCCTAAATTCCAAAGGGATTATTCCTGCATGTGTGTGTGTGTGTGGGGGGTGCTGGTAAGGGAATAAAAGGAATCCGCTTCTGTAAACATGAAACAAAGATCAGAATAAGGGCTTAAAGGCAATGCTCAGCTAAGCCACGGAAAGGCAAGGAAGATTGTACGGTGTTCTGGGATGGGTTTTCACTTCTGATCTGAAGAAACGGTTAAGTGAGTGGGGTAAACACAGGATTCAGCAGGTGGGAGAGGGCAAGGGTTTGAGATGGAACAACCTCAAGCGGCCTGGTTGATGCTGTCAAGAGAAGCTGAGGGCTGTGGAAGGCATCTGTGCATCGCTGCTCGTGACAGTGTGGCCATGCTGTCCCCCCACTGCAAGGACGGAGACAAAGCCCCGGGGCAAGAGTGATGCTGGTGTTACCAAAGTCAGGTTTGATGTTGCCTCCCCTTTGCACAGATTGAGACTAAGTTCTAGTCCTCATTCTCTGCCATATAGTAACCTGCTCGACCCCAAGTGTGTCACTGAACCTCGGCCTTGGTTTCCTTATCTGTACAGTGGGGATAATATCCACTGGTTCAGTGCTGGCCTGTTCACAAGCACAGAAACCAGGCTGCCTAAATTAAACGGGAAGGGAAGTTACTGGCATTGATGGAATTCTGGAGATGGGGAAATTGGGCAAGAAGTTAGGATACTCAGAAGGCGGTTTGTCTCAGGGGGTTCGCTGTACCAGCAGGATGACCTCCCGTTCCTGAAACAGAATAAACATGTAGAACCGTTTCATAGCAAGTTGACATTATGACCTCCGAGTGTGTGATCAGAGGCCTAGTCTCCTCCAACAAGGAATAGACTATGTCGGGCCTTGCTGAACCCCTGCGGTCATCACACTAGGAGCTCATATTGGTCTGTGATGGACTGGGGGGAAAGCAGTTTCGGAAGCATTGTTCTAAGCTATTTTCCCAGCCTACAAGCCACTTAGGGAAGGGCATCCCACCACCTGCCCCCACACCCCCAGGATGATTACTGCATCTGTGTGGCTTGCTTGGAGCTTACTCAGAGATTCTCTGTGCATTTGTATTGATTTTAGGCCAAACAAATACGCTTGCCAGGACGCGGTGACTCCCACCCTTAGGATTGTCCTGCACCCAGGAAAAGCCTAGACGAAGCAGGGAAGTGTAGACAAAACAGGCATTCTCTTGAGAGCGTAGAACAGCGTCAGCCCAGATGTTGTTCCAAGCCCAGTCATGACCTTCATGTCTTGCCAAATGCAGAAACGGCCAGTTGTCACTCTCAGGATTCCTTCTCTACTCTTTACTTCCTTTTTACTTGGCCCTATTTTTAGCTGGGCACATTGAGACCAAGAAAAAAAAAATACTGCGTTCCTAGCCTCTAGATGTGTCTCTGGGACTTGCTTCAGGCCAATAAGAGAGATTCTGCGGGGCTCCCAGGAAGGCAGTCTGGGGGAGCTGACTCAGCAGGGTGGAGCCCATTTCTGTCTTTACTTCTCTTCTGGTCTGCAGCAGCCCATCCTGGACCCTGTGGGAACTTTGAGGATGGAAGCTATAAAACAGGATGGAGCCCCAGAAACACAGAGTTTAGGTTGGATCGCCTTTGAACACTTGCCTCCGTACTTTTTTTTATAGAAGGAGGAAATAGGCTTCGATCATATTTAAGCCATACTTTGATTTTTCTGTTTCACAGGCTAAATCTAATCCCGATTGATACCTAAACCAAAGTTTCTCTTTTCTCCTTCTTTACTGACAATAAAGCATCAAGCAGTGTTGGCCTATCCACGCTTCGTCCTAGAAGTCCTTGATGAGAACAAGCTAGTAGGACTACAACCTGATTATACATTCTCATGGCCACATTCGTACTTCTAAAAGGACACCAGAAAACACAATGCTTCACCCAAAGACAGCATTACAGCACTGAGTTTAAGGAAAACTTGGAATCCTGTAATTCTTCTGCATAGATCTAGATACATGTAGGGAGTCTGAGGAGCATAACAAGTGCCTCCTCTGACTTTGGCAGCCACATGGAGGGACTTGGACATCAGAGGAGCAATGACAGCTGAACTGTTACTTCTAAGATCCAGGCAAATGTGTTTGGGAAGGCTATAAATTAATGGCTTATTGGAGGGGAAATTACGCAGGTTAATTTTCCATAGGCTTTGGAAAGCATTTTCTTTCTCTCTCTTCCTTTCCTTCCTTCCTTCCTTCCTTCCTTCCTTCCTTCCTTCCTTCCTTCCTTCCGTCCTTCCTTCATTCATTCCCTTCTAGATTTATTTATTTATTTGAGTGGAAGGAGGGGCAGAGGAAGAAGGAGAGAGAGAATCAAGCAAACCATCCCCCTTGAGCGTGGAGCCTGACTCAGGGCTCGATCCCATAACCCTTAGATCATGACCTAAGCTAAAACCAAGAGTCGGACACTTAACCGATTGAGCCACCCAGGTGCCACTGGAAAGCATTTTCAAAGGCATATTATATTCCTTATCTTATGTGCAGGTTCATGAAACAACTACTCCTCATAGCCCAATGTTTTAAAAAAAATGTTGATCTTTCTTCAGAATAATTACATGTAAGTTTGAACTCTTCTCTTAAAACAATTGAATTTTTTTTTACAGAATCAGCAAAGAAATTGGTTTTGAATATAGAAGTTGAAAGCTCTAGGATTTACAAATGATTAGAGAAAGGTATTCACTGAGAAGTGTCATACAATTACAATAAAATCCATCGTTCCTCCAAATACTGTAATTTGTATATAATAGGCAGGCGCAATAACTGATCTGTGAAATTTTTTGCTCCCCGTGAGCCATGAGTCTATTACAGACAAGTATATAAGTTGAACTTTCTTTTTACAGCTTTATCCATACCAGTGACATTGTCATCATCGTAAATGAACACACTTCCAAAAAGGTACACAGATACATGCACGCACATGTGCACACGTGGGCACACTCACTGTCTCACAAAATCAGTCTGATATTGGGCTAAAAAGGTTCTTGAGTATTCTAGATGATTCTAACTTTAAAAAATTAATTATCAAGAAATACTGTTTAATTCATAGGACTTCTAACTCCCTATGAGTAAGACAATAAAAATTTTATCATGATTCTTTAGATATGTATGCAGACACATAGGCCTATGTAATTGCCCCTGTCTCTCTCATAATTGCTATATCAATAAAATCAAGTTTCCCTGTGGTTGATGTCCAGAAACTAATTTCGAATACCTTGATAAAATCAGATGAACATATTCATAATCAGGAAACAGCACCACACACTCCTCCAGCCCCCCACTGTGTGATTGCAAAGGGCACTGAGCCCTTCCTCGTAAGTGGATTCTTCCATTGAAGAATGAGAATTGCCATAAAGAAAGGGACAAAGGAGAGAACTTTTGACAGAATGCTGGGTAAGATTACTTGCAGCAACATTAGGTTATTTACATTGAACTCTCTGAATTCATTTACTAGACATTTTTTGGTTGCCATGGTTCCTTTTTGAATTTGAGATTTCCTATGTTTCATGTCCATTATGAAAGAAGGAATGGTGTAACAAAAAAGTGTAGTATTTTTGATGACAATTGCCAAGGAAAAGGCTGGAAGTATAATTTCATTTGCAATGCCTTCGTTTTCTCTGGTAGGAATCTCTGGTTCTGTGAGCTGGCATGCTTAATGCCCAGCCAAAACACAAGGCAAAAATGACATAAGTCTTCCATGCTTAATCAAACAAACAAGCCTAGAGCCTGTACATAAACTTCACGCCTTTTATTATCATCACAGTTGAACAGGCTAAGGTGGACTTCAGTCATTTATCACCAGCAGTTTGTACTTGCATCTGGGAGGGGCCCATGGATGCACTGTCCTCTTCCCAGGCCAAGCCCAGCCCTTGGCACTAGCTGTGCCACTGACTGTTGTCAGTGCAGTGGGTCCAAACCCTGGGTGGCCATCTGAACTGACAGGGCTGGCAGAATGAGTAGATGAGCCCTCGGTGATGATCACAAGGTTGTTCCCCACAAACACCTTCTGCCTTGGTGCATTATTGCTTTGAAAAAACTTCATCCATTGTTTTTGTTTTGTTGCGTCGTTATTTTACAGAAACAATACATGCAACGCATGAATATATTGCTTTTGTAAAAATTTAAAACACCTGAACTCAACAGCACCATCAATTAACTGGATATAGTTGACATCTCTAGAACCCTTCATCTAGCAACAACAGAATTGACATTTTTCTCAAGCATACATGACATACACAATAAGATAGACCCCATTTGGGGCTATAAAACGCACTTTAACACATTTAGAAGAATAGAAATCATACAGTGTATGCTTTCAGACCACAGCAATGAGAAATCAATAACAGAGAGAGAGCTGGAAAATCCCCAAATACTTGGAGATTAAACAACACACTTCCAAATAATGCATGGGTCAAAGAAAAAATGTGAAGAGAAATTTCACAATATTGTGAGCTAAAGGAACATACAACTTCTCAAAATCCAGGGGATCCAGCAAAAACAGTGCTTACAGGGAAATTTATAGCAGTGAATGGATATATTAAAAAGAAAGAAAAGAGAGGCATCTGGGTGGCTCAGTTGATTAAGTGTCTGCCTTCAGCTCAGGTCGTGATCTCAGGGTCCTGGGATCTAGCCCCATGTCGGGCTCCCTGCTCAGCAGGAAACCTGCTTCTCCCTCTCTCTCTGTGTGCACATGCATGTGTGTGCTCTCTCTCTCAAATAAATAAATAAAATCTTAAAAAAAAATCTAAAATCAGTCACCTAAGCTTCCATTTAGGAAACTAGAAAAAGAAGAGCAAATTAATTCCAGAGTAAGCAGAGGAAAAGAAATAATAAAAATTAGAGCAGGGGCGCCTGAGTGGCTCAGTGCTTAAAGCCTCTGCCTTCGGCTCAGGTCATGATCTCAGGGTCCTGGGATTGAGCCCTGAGTCGGGCTCTCTGCTCGGCAGGGAGCCTGCTTCCTTCTCTCCTTCTGCTTGCCTCTCTGCCTACTTGTAATCTCTCTCCCTCTGTCAAATAAATAAATAAAATCTTAAAAAAAATTAGAGCAGAAATAATTAAATTAAAGCAAATCATATCCAAGGAAGTATAAAAAGAATTATACACCACAGTCAAGTGGGCTTTATTCCAGGTATGCAAGGCTGTTTCAAAATTACAAAATCTATTAGTGTAATCCATCACATCAACAGGCTAAGGAAGAAACATCACATGATCATATCAATAGAGGCAGAAAATGCATTTGACAAAATCTAACACCTATTCATGATAAAAACTCTCAGTAAACTAGGAATAGAGAGAAACTTCATCAACTTGATAAAGAATATCTATAAAATCATATCACCAACATCACACTTAATGGTGAGAAACTAGAAGCTTTCTTGCTAGGATCAATATCATCCTCTTGGGGCAACTGAGTGGCTCAGTCAGGTGGGCGTCTCATTCTTGGTTTCTGCTCAGGTCATGATGATCTCATGGGTCATGGGACCAACCTGGTGGCAAGCTCCACACTCAGTGGTGAGTCTGCTTGAGGATTCTACCCCCCTGCCCCTCCCCCCACTCATGCACACGTGCTCTCTCTCTCTCTCCCTAAATAAATCTTTAAAAAAAAAAAAGATCTTATCACTCCTTTTCAATACTGTACTCTTAAAATGTCTTATATATAGTTTTTCTTTCTTATCTTTTGTAGACATAGAGGATGATGTGGTCTGAAGCCATGGGTTTGTCTTTAACAACCTGAGGATGGTACCTGAGGATGGAATTGCTCTGAGTTTTATCACATGCATACCCTCATTCCACATGCTCTTCCTACACGTAACACTTCAGCCCGTTTCTGATTCCATGGTCCTTATTCTTAGCATCTGCCCAGGCCTCTCCTTTCAGTTGTCTGATGTGGCTCTTCCTCCTCAAAGGGTTGGGATAGTTCTCCTTCTCTTCTCCCTTCCCCATCACCTACACCATCATAGCTCCAAAGGTATTTGGAAGTTCCTGGGGTCTGCTGGGTCCTTCACACGCTTTCCCAGCTCTATTTGCCCACACAACCAACCTTTTAAAAGTAGAGTGGCCATAGTTGTGGTCTCCAGCAGGCGAGGAGGTTTCCTCCCTTCCTTCCTCCCTCCCCTCTCTCTCCCTCCCTTCCTCCCTATCTTTCTCTCCCTCTTTCTTTCTCTCTCTCTTCTTTCTCTTCCTTCCTCCCTCCCTCCCTTCCTCCCTCCCTCCTTCCTTCCTCCCTCCCTCCCTCTCTCTCTTTCTTTCTTTCTCTCTTTTCTTTCAGATTTATTTATTCATTTATTTGAGAGAAAGAGCACACGTGGGGAGGGGCAGAGGGAGGAGGAGAGAAGCAGACTCCCTCCTGAGCATGGAGCCCACCACAAGGCTTGATCCCAGGACCCTGAGATCACAGCCTGAGCCAAAACCAAGAACTGGCCACTCAACCGACTGAACAACCCAGGAGCCCCAAGGTGGTTTTGAAACTAGTGAAAGATCACTCTGACTTCTGACTAAATGTGACAGATTGAACAAACACATTAACTCTGCCCTCTCCCCCCATCCCATTAAATGACAGTAAATTAACAACAAGGATATAAACCCACAAGAAAAAGAGAACAAAAGAGGAGTTGGCAGCAGATGAGTAATATCAATAAAATTTTAGAAAAGTGAAAGCAGATGGAAAAGTGATAACTGATTTCACAGAACAAAGAAACAGAAACCAACATCTTATGAATTACGAGGCATATTTTCTTGGCTGAACTCAGGATTTGGAAGACCAAGTACCTCTAAGCACTGCCATTTAGGGTGGCGCTAACCCCTGGATTGGCCAAAAGTTTAGCTGATGAATAGTTAGACCCAGATTCCCTTTCCTAGCCCGGTCAGCCAACTACCTCTCTGTATCAGTTATCTAGTGCTACATAATAAATTACTTCATGATTTAGTGGCCTCAGGTAAAAATAAACTTATTCCCTCACAGTTTCTGTAAGTCAAGAATTCTGGAATGGCTTAGCTGGGTGGCTCTGGCTCAGGGTCTCTCATGAGGTTGCTGTCAATATGCCAGTTGGAAACAGTTCCAGTGGTCATCTAAAGACTTGACTGGTGTTGGAGGATCCACCTCCTAGATGGCACATTCTCATGCCTGGCAAGTTAGTGTTTGTTGGCAAGAGGCCTCAGTCCTTCACCTCACGGACTTCTGTACACTGCTGCTTGAGTAACCTCACAACATGGCTGCTGGCTTCACCCAGAGCAAGTGGTCCCAGACAGCAAGGTGGAAGCTGCAATGTCTTTTATGACCTAGCTTGGGAAGTCACACTCCATAATTTCTGCAATATTATCTTGGTTACTTGGCTTGCTCTAGTCAATACAGGAGGGAACTACAAAGGAGTTGCAATTACTGGGCAGTGAGGATCACTGGGTGCCATCTTGAAGGCTTGCCACTAACCCTCCTTCATCTCTTTCTATATGTCTCTATAAAAGTGGAGACAAAGATCACCAAGAAAGTTTCTCACATGAAAAAAGAGACCAAAGCAAAGAGAAATGAAAGAATTCAGAGAGAGAGAGAGAGAGAGAGGGAAAAAAAAAAATCAATAGGCAGGAAACCTAAAAAAAAAAAAAAAAGGAACTAAGGGTTCAGAGAGAAAAAGTAAGATATCACAACCATGAAAGAAGACCAGATGTGAAAATAGTGGTGATAAAAATAACAACAAAAATGACACTATCTCCTGGCCTCCCCACCCCAACACGTAGGGAGTCTATACAATGTGACAGGTCCTCTTCTAAATAGGACTGTACATGTCTTAACTCACTTAATCCTCAAAACAACCATCCCAGGAGGTAGGTTTGATGAGTATGTTTTAGAGAGGCATTAAATAATTTCTACAAGGCACAGCTGATAAACAGAAAAGTCTAGAGTTGAACCCAGAGCCAGTTTTCTTAGAAATGGAGGATTCAATCAAAAGAAACAAAATCTTGCTGTTTGCAATGACGTGGATGGAACTAGAGGGTATTATGCTAAGTGAAATATGTCAATCAGAGAAAGATAATTATCATACGATCTCTCTGATATGAGGAATTTGAGAGGCAGGGTGGGGGGTCGTGGGGGTTAGGGAGGGAACAAATGAAACCAGATGGGATCGGGAGCGAGACAAATCATAAGAGACTCTTAATCTCAGAAAACAAACTGAGGGTTACTGGGGGGTGGGAGGGTAGGGATAGGGTGGCTGGGTTATGGACATTGGGGAGGGTTTGTGCTTTGGTGAATGCTGTGAAATGCGTAAGCCTGATGATTTACAGACCTGTACCCCTGGGGCAAATAATACATTATAAGTAATAAAAAGAAAAAAGAGAAAAGAAAAGGAGGGTTCAAATTCTGTAATCAGTTCCCTTTCCAGAGAAGGAAAGAACACTGATTTCAGAAGCAGGTTAAGCAGTGAGAACCCCAGCTGGGTCCACATGGCAGGCAGGGTTGAGCTCGAGAATGGGATGAGCTGGTCTGTAGTACCTGTCCTAGTGGAAGGGGATGTCCAGGATTGAGAGGCAGAGACAGCTGGCACGGAGCATCGCACGGGGCCTGGCTCACTGCCCTGTGGGCATCCATGCCACACAGTTCCTCGGGGGAGCCCGTGACGGAAACTCTGGAGCAGAAGCAGGAGTTTAGGGGTTTGGGGCTGGAAACTGGAAGCCGTGGCTATTCTTGACCGTGGTGCCAGCTACCACTTAGTGATCAATCACCTCACCCAACCTTCACCACCGTCCTATCTTATAAGATAAGGAAACAACAGTTCAGAGACTTTCCCAAGGTCTCCTAGCTAGTAGAGGCAAATGAGGTCAGACCCTAAGCTCAGCTGGCTTTTGACTGTGCCTCCTCAGTATGAGAGAGCGTTTGATTCAGTTCTTCACCCTCCCTCATGCCTATACTCTTTACATTTCTACATCCTGGTGTTGCCTTTGACCACAGCTGCTTTGGCTAATGGACCGTTAATTTGCGTGATGCAGCCAAAGGCTTGAAATTGCCTGTGCATTGCATCTTGCTCTCAGGCACCTCTGCCATGGTGACAAGGAGGGCAAGGCTAATCCAGCCCGCATGTCTCGAGAAAAGATGAGAGACTGCTGGAGGAGGGATTGCCTCAGCTGAGCCAGCCTAGATCAGCTGTCCCCCAACTGACCCACAAACCCAGATGAAGAAATGATGTTATTTTAAGCCACTGAAACTTGAGGTGTTGGTTATGTAGCATTCTGCAGCATTGGTGAACTAATATGCCATGCGATAGAAATGCCTACCGTCAAGATAAATAAACAGATGACCGAAGGGAGTAAGGAAAAGGCTCAGGGTCCACCTGGCTAGGGTTGATTTAGGAAAAATACAGGACCTAAAGAAATTTAAATTTCAGATAGACATTAAATAATTTTTTAGTATAGGTATGTCCCGTGCAATATTTGGGAAATACACTAAAAAATTATTGTTTACTTAAATTATACATTTAGCTGGGCATCCTCTATTTTATCTGGCAACCCTATTCTGGCTGATTTACAAGAGTCAGACAATGTAGAAAACAACTGTGTGTAAATGTGGATCTGAGAATGATGGGCTAGAAAATGTGGGCTAGAAAATCAGAGGGGAAAATCAGAAGTCACCTCCTCTACTCTCCATCAGGCAGTAAGTACTTGCTCAGGGCAGGTGATAAGTCTCTGATGTAGCCTCTCCTAGTGGAAGGAAGTCAGAGAAAAAGCTGCCTGAAATGTTAAGAGAGGTGGGCTTGCCAGTGGTTGGGGCAAGTCTCTTGTGGCCTTATTACTGAATCACTCTAAAACTGGGGTTCATGGGGAGGCCTAGTTCCAGCAGCCTGTTTCCACAGGAAGCATCCCTCCCAGCCTGAAAACTGCATCACTTTTGCTGGATCCAGGAAGTATTTCCTGGGTTACTGCACCAACTGTCTGCAAGGTTCCTGCAAGGGAGAGGCGCTGTGGGGGCAGGGGAATGGGGTGCTGGGGCAGGGGTGGGG